>VDFB02171838.1:0-18441 GCA_007258455.2 Sequoia sempervirens
CATCCTAAGAGGAACCATAAACCAAAGAGTCAAAATCATGAATAGTCAAGTGATCTTCATAGGAATTCCTTCACCACATACATCATGTCACCCTTGCACTGAGAGAGTGGACAATCAAAAGCTAGGTGGTTGATGGAAAAACATTGTCTACATCTAAAGGGGGAACCCTCATAGTCAAGTAGTTAAGTCCAAGGCCTGTCTTATACCATCAAAACAATATCCCCATGAAGAGGCTTTTGGATACCAATGTCCACAAAAAAATGAGCAAATATAAAGTGATCCATGTAGGAAGTAGTAGAGTCAACCTTCAAGAAATTACCAATAGCATTGTCAATGGCCTCATAGAAAGGCTCTCCTAGAACTAGAAAAGAAGATTTAGAAGTTGAACCACACAAACCTAAAATTAAAAGGTTCAAAGAAGGGTTTGAAGGAGGTAGTCTATGGCTTGATCAAGAGAGAGTTCTCTCCCCACATCCATAACCTATTGTTGAGCACCAAATTCATATATTTTAAAGAGGCAAAAGACACAATGAAGAAGCCCCTAGCACAAGGGAAAATATTGATCTTTCCTTCAATGAGAGGCTTCTATGAAGCCAAGACCTAGTTGTGTAAATCAAGAAGGGAAGATTTTTTTTTTTGAATATGCAAACCAAGCCCCTATGTAGATAAAATCTTCATTTTTGTGCATAAAGGAGGGTCTGTAATTTATCTCATTGAGGGTGTGCAACACCCCCAAAACCTACAATGGTTGCACAAGAACATTGAAAGCCAAAACCTGAAGCTAGCCTAAATAATAAACTCGTCACCAAAAACAACATAAGCAGGGGTACCCAGGTGTGACAAGACAACACTTAATGAAACACCCAACAAATCACTAGAAAAAACACCATTATCACAACCTATAGGTAAAGCACTAAGGCCAATAGTGATCTAAACAACATGCACAACACCAAGTCATGATGAAATGATCATGTCATTTCACGAAACATTCATCATATGCAAAGGAAGACCACCAACCCCTTGAGAAAGAGTACTACATAAAACTCCCCATGAAATGCATTAAAGAAACACCTAAATGCACACCGATAGCCAAAACAGAGGGCAATGGAAAAAGATTTTTTGAAACAAAATATATGACTTGCAACAATCATTGAAGCAAAAGGGAGAGCCATCAAGAATTATGAACCTATTGTTAATAAATAATATTTCTCAAATTTGATTTATCAAGAGCATTATTACAATAAATCATCTATTGTTTCAATAGTACTTAAAATGTCATGAAACTTTTATTTATTTCTATATAAATTTAATTGCAATTTATTTCAAATTATGGCTTTTTATTTTTGAGAATTCTTATGTTATACATGAAGCATTTTGATGTGTAGTATTTTGTTCATGACATGGTGGTGTAAATGAGGTTTATGTTCAAGAAGGGGGGCACTTCTTCAAATGTAACAAATGCATTAATGGAGCTTGAGAGCATAAAAAATCTAGACATTGTAATATGGCTTTGAACATCACAACTCATAGTGGTTAGTTCATTTTTGTTGGTTTCTCTTTTGCTTTTGCAATGTACACAAGTAAGAGAGTGTTAGAATTAGGTGTTGTACACCTTGCAAATTCTAATGTTTGTATTAAATTATTACTTTTGTAAAAATTTGTACGAATATGGAAAAGATAGTCGTACTTGATGGAAATTTCAAGATTCCCTAAGTGACACTCTTCCTCACTTGTCATTTTTATATGATGTATAATAGGTACATCTATTTGTTGGGTAAAATGTGTAAGAGCATCAATAATATTATGGAACATGTAAGTGGAACCTATTACACATGAGACTCTAAAAATAAGTTACAAGGTGGACTTGGAAATGTGTATGACCTTTGATTGGTTTATGATGTGAACAAGCATCTTATAAGAGAGTAAGATGGTCTAAAATGGAGCACCCATCCTTGGTAGGTGGAATCTATGAAATTAGGAGTCACATATTATTCATGGTAGGTTGGTCATGATGAGAGGGGCACTTTAATTTTAACCATGCACTTAGGCACCCAAATTGAGCTCATCGTATTGGAAACCATTTATAATTTCTAGATTTAGACTTGCCTATATATTGTTGAAAATGAAGGTGAAGCTGTAGCTTAAAGCTTGTAAACCTATGTGACTGTATATTTAATTAAGTATTATTTGTCACAATTATTTGTGTATGATTAATCTATTTAGATCAATTTTACCAATTGTAAAAAGAGATAGAAGATTGTAGAAGAATGAGACAAGAAGATAGAAGTGACACAACATATACGTGGAGAAACCCTTTTAGAAAAAAACTCCACTAGAATCAATAATGCTTGTATTATTTAACCTTAGAACAAGATTACAATAATATTGTATCAGTCACCAGTTGATACTTTTCCATTCCTTCAAAACGATCAGCCCTATGCTACAGCCTACAATAAACTCCTCCTTGTACCTTTCTACTGCACAAACTATCCTTGCATTTCCAAGTGACCAAGAGTGATAAGCACTTGGATCCACATCCCATGCCGTGCTTCCAAACCCTACCTATACAAGTGCTGGCAGCAAACGTGCAGTTTTTACGAATTAATAAACAATTAATGAGCATGCCAAACTCAATAGGTTATTACAAAACAAAGGCGCTTGTAAGCTCTCACGAAATCACTTCGTTATTACAAGTAGAGCTTCTGCTTGTACTTGGCGAAGTCAAAACCAAAGTCCTCACCTAATTTAGAAGCTAAATTGAACACTTAGTCAGTCGGGTGGGTCCAGAGAAAAATATCTTATAATCCACGCGAAAGTTGGCACCCAAGAATGGGCTAACCATGCAGGTAGCCAAATATTTTCTCGCTGCAAAGATGTTAACACAAAGGGATACCAACTTGAAGCTCAAGGTCAAGTCAATCTTGGATAGCCCAAATGCCATCTCTATAATCCAGCACAAACATTATGCATGATTGATCATCCCCACTTAACTGAATGTATCCACCTATTATCTGTCATGCAACTAAAATCATTAGTCATGCAACTCAAGTCAACTGAAGTCAACTAGCATTCAACTCAAACTAACTACATGCAACTCAAAATAATTGAACTATAATTGAATTGAACTAAACTGAACTGAACTGAACTCCACTCATATAAATATCAATCCCTAATTTGTAGGATCTTTACATGCATTACTAAAATGTTATCAATCTTCCAAATAGTTAGCTTAAGCAAGGTGGGTTCCACCTTCCATGTGGGCGCCCCATGTGCTCCTATCTTGTAGGAGCTTTTCTTGGGCATCTCCACATGTTCCTATCATTTAGGAATAATTACAAATGTTCATTTAATTCAAATTTAATCTCTTTCTAATCCTAGTGTTGGGGAACACTTTCTAGGGACTTGGGAGATACATGAAATATGTTTAGGATTGCAATTAAATGACATCATATTTCCAACATATATTGGATGATTAAAATGAAGTCAAGTATGCACTTGTATTTGTGGGGGTTATGCTATTAAATTTTCTACAAGCACAAATTGAAGTTTTTGATTGAAGGAACTACTACTCTAATATGATATTGTATCTTGGTTGAAAACAATATTTGAATGCTCCTTTGATGCTAGTTTTTTTTCTACAAGGATTTCCCTAAGATATGTCTTATGTTACCTTGTTTTGTATTGCATGTTGGTTATTCTTCCTAAAGTTGTTAGTTTTGAATCTATTTAATATTCATCCTCTCTTCAAGTTAATTAGCAAGTTTTTGTAGTTTTGCTTAGCTTCCTTTCAAACCTAATGGTGACTCTCAATATCAACCTTCAAACCTTCCTTCTCAATCTTTGATATGCATTTTCATGCAATAGACATTAAATCAGTTTCAACTAAAAACACCCAATGATCTCCAAATAGTTCATATTTTTCATGCCCAACCTATTCAATCCTGTGACATATCATCCATTTGCTTTTCCCTAAGATATCAAAGAAAATCTCATCCCATTGGAAAGATTAGCAGTAAACATGCTAATACCTATTCATAAAATATTTGTATGCATACAAAATCTTGCCTAAAAGTTACATTTTGCTGAGAGTAATGTATTGAGGTGGTTGGCCCTTACCCATAAAAAATCTTCCTATACAATTCTAAGCATCTTAGTACAAGATAATTAATTTCTAGAATTCTTTCTTGACATACATGACATGCTTCAAAATCCCAAAATAATATATTTCTACCAAAACACTGAAACGTATTTTTATTGTATTTGTATTTGCATGTCAATATTAAGGAATTAAATCCATTACACACGCAAAGTTAACAAGCTTTCTTAATGATCTATAACAAGCTACGTAGATTTTATTTATCAAACTAATCTAGTATCAACATCACTGGGAATCTAAGAATCTCTAAATGCTATGTGGAAACAAATAGGCTTATATCGCCAGTCACCTAATTTCATACTTATTCCTTCAAGGTGAATTCGTTCATATATAGTATCAAGCATTCCTGTTAAGAAATTTGTAAGTAAAAATGGTAGGTTCTCCTCACCTATCGATCTTAGGAATATCCTTTATAATCCTTTCTATCACTTGACTGGGAAAGCAAATGAAGATAAATCTCAAGCAGGAAACAAAATATAATTCAACGTCCAGATTTTCTGTGTTTGTTTTGTCCCGCTCTGTATTATTTGTTTTGTCTAACGTTTGATATATAAACTTCTCATGGGAAGATATGACAAAATGTTTCCTCAAATTTTAAATGTCTCTTTCAAACATGTGCACAGGCACTGCTATTGTGCGGTATCATGGGTGTGAATCTGTACTACAAACAATATCAGATGTAAGCTGACAACCATAAGAATAGGTCAAAGGAATGGCAGCATTAGGAAATACCAATTAAATTATATATACAATTCGTCTTAATTCTTAAATGAATGGTGAAATCCTCTCAGAAAGGCAATGCCATTCTCATTAGCAAACACAACATTAAATAAGTCTGATCTTTGACATCAATCTCAAGTATATCAAAACTAATCCAATTTATTGGAACTGATAAAATCTATATGCTTCAGCACGATTCTTCTAGATTGGTGAGCACACATTTTTGAAGCCACCATTTTCAGTTCTTGTGTCTTGTGTCAATGTGTTTTGGTTGATCACTAAATTGTAAGCCTATTTTGCTACAATCCTGCTGTCCCAGAAGTTAATCTTTGTTCTTGAGATTTGAGAAATAAAGTCTTGTGCCTACTTTGCCCTGATATAATGTCTCAGATTTCTGTTTTATGTGTTATGCTTATATGATCTTTATTTCAGCTTGCATTGAAAGTAAGTAGATGTGCGTTGGGAGAAAAGTTTATTTAAGTATTTATGTCAGAGAATCCTTCCTTGTCCATTTCTAACTCTCTTGCTTTGCGTTTACTTGAGAAGTTAGAAACGTCATTAGAGTAGGCTTAGTCGTAGTTGAAATTCCAAAAGAGAAAATCTCAGCTACGATGCTTGAGTTTTATAACCTTGTGCTCTTAGCTGAACAAAAAGATAGGCAAATTAGTTTTAATTTACTTTCTTAAGCAACATCAGCAAAGAGGGAGCTTCCCCTCCTAATTCAAAGAGCAGTTTATCTATGCATGGCTGTTCATTTCTAATCCTCATTCCAGAGTGCGAATTGAAACACCAACAAATTTATAATTATTATTTTTATGAAATTTATAATATTTTTCATTCTTATTATTAACACTGTAATATTTTTTTAATAATGAGTAAAGAGATTGGAGTTGGACCAAAGCCTCAAGCTCTGTGACACTTTGGAAGAAATGCAATACATATGATTATGAATCGTCATAATCTGTGCATTACATGCTGAACTCTATACTCACCCATAAGAATCTAAACCAGAGGAGTTTGTCAGATGGATGCCAAAACCTCTAAAACCGCTGCAACAAATTGCATCTGAATTTCCTCGTTTATCTTTGTGAAAAGTGGAACATGTACAAAGAGAGATTGGAAGCCACGTTTGGTAGCATGGTGAAGTGAGTGGTAGTATACATAATTGCAGACAAAGCGGCCAGCATCATTGGATGTAGCAACATCATAACCTTTCTTAATCAAAGCTTGCACAATTTCATTCACAGGCAAGGTAGTCTGCAACCATTCAAACTATTAGAGAACTTAGCAAGAATGGTTCGATACAAGATCATGGCGATGCTTCTAAAAAAATTCAGAAATAAATGGCCTTCAGAAAAAATACAATCAGATAATCCTCACCTCAATCTCAGAATAGCAAATCATGTTATAGAGTAAACCTCAAATAAAACTTCTTAACAGCCACCACAATTTCTTTAGTAAACACAAGTATAAATGTAATTCAGGGAACAAGTGCTTGTCAGTAAGAATACATACACACAAGGAATACCTATTTCCCAGTTCAAGTGAAAAAACAGAATCTTTTAACATGCATAATCCCCATGCCAAAGGAAAATAAAAAAGAAAAAGAGATGGAAGCATGCAGTAACCCTTCTTTCTATTGCAGAGTTAAATGGCTTTATGGAATCTCAATTATAAAACCCATCTTTGTTGCAAGTATGATCGTGTTGTCATTGATGTCAACAGGAAGTCTACTGACTGGTGTTGTCATTGATATCAACTATGGGATGAAGATGTTGAGGATATGGAACAAATTGTTGAAAAGAGAAAAACAGGTTGTGCATATGTAGTTGAGACCTTGAGGAAGTGTTGTGAGTACATGGAGCTATTATTTTATTGCAGAGTCTGAAGATGATGAGTTGGAATGAAGTAATGAGTTAAGATGATGTCTCTGGTACTTGGTTTCCAAGTGCTTTTGAAAAAATTTAATAAACAGAGTAAACTGTGTTGTGCAAATGATGTTCCGATATTGTGCTCCGTGTTCTTTCAGTGTTGATGCTATGCTTGTGCGATTCTTACAGGTTATTCAAGGTTGGAAGAGGTTGCTATATTTAGAATTTGGGTTTCTAGATTGTTGTACAATGCGAGATATTTTCACCAGTGTGTGAACCAGTTGTTTAGTGATGTTTTATGTGATCTAGGAGAAATGCATTTGCTCTGCGTTTCTCCGCTATTTGGTTTCAGGTTGTGCAGATTTGGGAAATTGCTTATAATGATTTTATCTTTTTGTATTCAAGTTTCTACTTGATTTGGTGTCATACAGTGTGAGTTTCATTTATCAGTTTGCAATCAAGGATTATCAGTTGTCCTGAGTTAAAGTATTTGTTGATGCAAGTTTAGATGAAGTGTTCGATGAATCATATGTAGTTCATGGATTGTTTTGGATTGAGTTCAAGTAAATTATGCTGTCTGGAACTTTCGGCTTGATCTAAGGAAGCGTGTACTTAATGTCTATGGTGTTTTGCACGGATGTTGGCTGACCTTGTGTTTAACACTACATGCGAAGCTTGTGGAAGCATATTGAAATGTGTTGGGATCTATTTGAGTCCTAATTAAGGATTTATGTAGGTCACCTTTCATTCCTATCCACCGCAGCAATGTTTTGGAGCCGACCTATTTTAAATTTGAATGTATAACGGCTAGTGGCCGACATTGGAGGAAGTTTTTAAGGTAGACCTTGATATAAATATGTATGGCGTTGATGCAAGAGTGTGTGGAAAGAGTAAGAAGCAAGATAGATGCGAGATTGTTGCAAGTGATGTGAGTTATGCAAAATTAAGCAGAGCAGTGCGAACTTCATGTTAGGGTTCCTGAAGGCGGTGAGTTGAAGGCATCTGATATCTTTCATATAAGATTGCGAAAGTGTGCAAGCAATTGTGGTGGACTCCTTGTTGCATTGCGAAGTGTTTTCTCTTTGTAACTTTCTTCTTCTATCTTCTTGTTTTCTTTCTGTGGCAGTGAGTCTTTTTGGACAATTTGTCCTATTCTGGCAGTGAGCCCCTTTGTATCAGTTTTGCTATTACTTAAATTGTGAGCCAATCCTCACCGTGGTTTTTCACTCATTAAGTTTTCCACGTAAATTTGGTGTTCTCATGTGTATGTCGTTGTGATTTCGGTTTTTGTTATCTACATTTCATGTTTAATCAACTTAACAAAATAACGGTTTAATGAATGCTTGTGGATCTATTTATTGTTGAGGGTTTTGAAGGTTTAATTTTGCTATAACTAATTCATAGGCCTAGGACAATTTTTAGTGTCTACATTTTGCCCCTCTTAATACAATGCAGTTTATCGTGTTGTGTCAAAGAAAAAATCAGTCAAAACATGCCCTAGTGACAGCAAGGTAGACCTATTCCCCCTCAGAAAAAATTTGCAAATTTTCGAAAAAAAATTGAAAATTGTTCCGAAAAGTCAAATTAATAGTCAAAAATGCCATGGTGACGAAAGAAATAAGTTTCAAGACCTTCGGGGTAGCCAGAATGAAGTTTCAAAGCTCTCCCAAAATTAGTGACGTAATTAAATAAACAAAATTTATTTAATTAATCAAGGAGGAAATAATGATAGAAAATGAATTAATAGTCAAAAATGCCATGGTGACGAAAGAAATAAGTTTCAAGACCTTTGGGGTAGCTAGAATGAAGTTACAAAGCTCTCCCAAAATTAGTGACGAATTAAATAAAACAGACTCTATTTAATTGATCAAAAAAGGGAAATAAGGATAGAAACAAATTAATGTTCAAAATTGCCATGGTGGACGGGAAGAAATAAGTTTCGGACCTCTGCTGCAGCCGTAATGAAAGCCTCAAGTCTACGATTATGTCAATATTTGGTAAAAGAAAGTCATCCTTAGGGATACGCCTTGTTTAAATCTCAAAGTCCTGTACAAATGATGCCACCTGATTTTGTTTCATCGAACAAGGTTGGAAATCCACTCGCGATAGCCAATTGGATTTGATTGAAGCCACGCCTCAATAGTTTATTCAATTCAACTTGACCAATAAAAGCACCGCGTATACATTTTCGGAAGCCGCTGACTAGTTTAGTTGGCCTCGATTGTTAATATCACGTAATCAAGCAAAGCGTCGCCCACCATGTCCTCCTACAAAACTTGTTTATTCTAGGCTTGTGTAGTTCAAGACGCTGCAGCAGGCTGCATTTTCAAATCCACCTCAAGTGCTGCCTCCAAAGTCTCGGCAAGATGTGTGAGCATCCCTCCTGCGGTTCGTTCTCTCACAAGATCTCGAATAAGTAATTCCTTTATGAACCTTTGTTGTTTTATAATTGGTGAAATTGCCGTGCGTAAAGTTCGACAAAAGCCGCGACTATTATTTTCAAAAAATCGGCGTCAAAAGTGCAAAAGTTCGACAAAGCCGCGACTTAACTTTTTAGAAAATTTTCTATGTCAGCGCAAAAGCTCCGACAAAGCGCGACTAACTTTTAGAAAATTTTCTGGCGTCAAAAGCGCAAAGTCGGAGGAGCGCGACAAACATTTTCGTGAAAATTTCTATGTTGAAAATGCAAGGGTGGTTTTTCAATTGCCCCCAAGACCGGCGAAAGCCCATTTATGCACAGCTCTGGGATTTTAGCCGCAATTTTTCCTCTAGCTACTGTACTTACTTGAGTCAAGCGGTGATTTTTCAGTGTTTTGCACTTTTTCTAGTTTTCTCCACTTTTCATGCCTTAATTAAATGCATGACTTTTTGTTCTTCTATTTCACTTACAAATCACTTAAAAGTGATTTTAGGTTATTTCTTTTTCATTCTTGTCACCTCTCCCCCATTCTTCATCGAGCTGGAAACTCTTACGCCACTGCAAACCCACTATTGCACTTGCCATGAAATCTTTGAGATTGAGTGTCAGGGCGTTGTTTTTCAACGCCTTGACACTTTCTTTCCAAACTTACACCCACAAGTGCAAGGGCACTAATTTTCAGCGCCATTGCACCTTAAGGCATTTTCCTAAGTGCAAGGGCATTGATTTTAAAACGTTTCCAACTTGTTCTTTCTTCGCTCCGAACATTGTTTCTTTGCTCTTGCTCCGTTTTCCATGCCAATTTGCAGTTTCACACTTGCTCCACATTGTTTGCTCGCTTCACGCTTCCCAATGTTGTTTTTTTTGCTAACACCTATTAATTCACCATCCTTGCAGTTTCTCTCAAGATTTCATCAAGTGATTATGAAGGTGACATCTTCTAATCCAGTGAACTATCCCAGATCTACAAAGAAGCCGTCATGTAGCAAGTTGAGGATGCCAGTTTTTCCAAAGCCTTAATACATGTCATTTGTGATATACAGCTGACACTTGATAATCTCAAGACGCATCTTCGCGAGTGCAAGAAAATCCATTCATCTGCCAGGAAGTTGATCACAAGAGTTCACACCCTTGTTGATTTCAAGCAATGCTCAGATAGATGCTCATACCAAGACCAAGAAGACATATGAATACTTCCACACCCAAAGCAAGGAATCATGAAGATTCTTGATCTCCAGTGTTGAATATTTTGATGCTTCCCTTTATGCATCTTGTAAATAGTTTGTGACATCTTAAATGTCTTTTCTGCAAATGTAATTACACTAATATCTAAGATGTAGTTTCATGAAGATGAATTACATTTTGACTTAGTCAAAGTTAGGTAAGATTTTCCTAAATTAATCCCACCGGGCTTCCTTAACTTTTCTCAATTAATTTTAGACTTTGTTCATCCCTCTTTATAAACAGAGGGATTTCTATTGTAAAGCTTACCCTTTAGTATTTGGTAATGAAGCGCTGCAATTTTGAAGCAAAATTAGAAACTTTTGTAGTTCATGTTTAGAATGAAAACTGGAATACAAAGAAGACAAATTGCAAGCCGACTTTTGTATGTTGATTCACATCTTATGAATTGATCTTATTTGGTGGTGATTAGTGGATGATATTTGAAGGACTTAAAGTAATTTATGTAAACTTTGTGTTGCATTCCTTATTTGGATTTAAGTTTATGTTTGGATACTTTTGTTGAATGATCTACAAGACTTTGCGCTTCTAATGCAACAAATGACACGTCTCTCACAGATCCATCATTGAAAAAGCTACGGAACGACTTTGTGCCTTCGTGAGCTTTCCCTTTTCTTTTACTTGTTTATTATTAATCACATCTGGTATCTCTACGCTTTGCTTTGACAAGATAGAGATATTGGCATTACTGCTCGTTGTTAGTTTAGAGTTATTGTGAATTTAGAACTTCCAACAGTGAAGCATTGTAAACATCTTCTCTGAAAAAAGAGAGAAGCATGAATACGACACACACACCCCATTTTGTAAGTATAATGTGTATTGTGTAAATACTTTAATCAATTTTACTATAGCTTCTATTAGCAGTAAGAAGGGCGCCTCCCCTTTCTGAGAAGAGAGATTTTATCTCACATAGTTGTGGCTGAAGTTCTAGTTGTGTAATCTATTTAATAAAGGATTACATAATTTTCACCCAACATGAATCTAAGGGCAAATAGTGTAATATCAAATCAAGATCTAATCCAGGCATGTCAGCATATGACCAAGCAAAGTTGATATGTCTCTCTTCAAAGAAAGCTCAAAATTTCGAGTATTCTGATTTTGTCAATGATGCAGCAAAATGGATTATTTTGGGATTGTCATCTGTGCCGATGTTGATTTCCATGGATTCCTCAATTAGCATTGGTGATTTCTCTTGGGTAATGGGGAGAACATCCAACCCTCCATCCTTGGGTGCCTCAGAGAGGTTTTCACCCTCGGATACGTCCTTTATTTTTACTTTTTCATGGTCTAAAGGTGCCTTTCGATTTTCACCTAGAGACTCGTTTTTTTTATTTTTTTCATTTTTACTTTGTTATTTTTACTATTGCAACTAGAGGGGTGGACGGACTCCCCAAAGTATGCCATATGATCTAAGTCAATGGTAAATCTAGCCTTATGAGCCTACCACACAAGCATTCGCACTCCCACTAGCGCCACTCCATATTTCCTAGTCTTCGGTTCCGAAGCAATCTTACCTATTGAGGTTGAACTTCCTTCCTTATGGGTATCCATGCAAGGGCATGAATACCGAGTCTCAAGGCTACATGAGTTGGAACTTTTGGATGAACGGAGACAAATAGCATTGGATCATCTTCAAGCATATCAGAATCGTCTTCATCACAGTTATAATAAGAAATTCTTGAATTGACATTTTGACATTGGTGACCTAGTCTTAATGGAAAATCCTAAGAATCAAGCAAAATGAGAGAAGCCAGGGAAGTTCGAGTTGAATTGGTTGGGTCCCTATATTGTCACAACAGTCTTTGGATCAGAAGCATATCAACTCTCAACTCCTGAAGGGGAACCCTTGTCAGAACCAATCAACAATCTCCATCTTAAGAGGTTCTACACATAGCTTCAAAAGAGTCCCATCTTAACCAAAAAAAATCAAGAAAATAGTAAAGAGAAATAATTCGTCCAATAGTGAAATCCACTTCGATGGCGCTTTAGATAAGTACCATGGTGAAAACCTGGCAAACAGGCGCCATGTGTAGTTGACTTTCACTTCGTCATCTACCATCATTCCAATCTGACTTTTCCCCGTCATTTCGTCTTTCCCATACCACCCATAATAATGACTAGTTGTCATTTCCATAACCTGGAACGATTGACATCATGTGTCTTTTCACCTTCCATAACACCTATCTCATTCCACTTCACCCCTAATAAATTGGTCTTATACCCGACTAGGGGCAAGTACGCAACCTATGTTATTGGATCTATCAGAAGTCGCTTTCACACAAAAAGACAAAAAAAAAAATCATAAAACTATCAAAAGACAAGAAATCAAATATTCCCAAAAAGACAAAAAATCAAATATTCCCAAAAAGCCAAAAAAAAATCATAAAACCTCAAAAATTCAAAAAAATCAAAACATGTAAGAAACACAAAAACATCCAAATAACTTTCAAAAATCCCAAAAACAGAGTCAAAGTCAGTCGTGTTAGTCCAAGTCCAAGTCGAACTACGTTGCCTCCGCGACTAAACGTAGGCAAGGCCATCTGTCGATGTGCCCCCGAGGCATTAGGTTAGTCCTTTTAGGTTTGTTGAATAAAATCATGACTCAGTCCTTTGTCAAATAAAACAAAGTCAGGTCATGTCGAACTACAAGGTCTCTGTGCATTGTTACGTAGGCAAGGCCATCTATCAATGAGCCCTCAAGGCCACCTAGGTCGGTCCTTTAGAGTTTGTCACGTCAGTCATAATAAACCAGGCATTGTCAACTTAGACACAAATAGTCGTCAAAACATCAGACAAGTCACACATCAACAAGACAAACTAGTTAAACAAGTCAATTAAACCAAACAAATTGTCAAAATAGTCAAACCGTCAACCAGTCAAATTTATGTCTTATACAGGATGTGTCCTTCCTAAAACCAGACATTGTCATTAATCAAACTTCGTCATTTTCCTTATACAGGTGGTCACATGCTTGAAACCAGACTTAACATCTTATACAACATGTTTCCTCTCCTGAAACCAGGCCTTGTCAAACAATCAACTCATCAATCATCTAGTCAACTAAACGTCAAACAATCAAATTTTGGCAAACACTATGAATGGTTGTTGAACTTGTGGTCTGTCTTGTCTTATCTTTTTCTTGATTTGTCTTTGAGTCAAGTTACTAGGTTCCTCAAGGATGTCCCATGAAGGATTTAGAGGAGCAATGATGTCTCATGACTCGCCTTTTCTTTGACTATTGTTTGTGGATTGTCTTGGCAAAAAGACTAGGGCAACTTGACCCTTAGTATGAGTTAGGACATTTCTTGTTTGCGATTGTTTGTTTTACAAGTGGATGACCTTGCACACCTTGGTCTATGTCATACCATGGTGTTTGTTGTCCATTTGTTTCATTTTATCGCCTAATGATGATTAAATGCTAGGCCTATTATGTATTTGGAAAAATATTGAAGTTCTTTCTTCATACTAACATCCATATCTCCCATGCTAACATTTCTTCAATTCCCCTTATCTATTTTCCTCTTATCCATTTCGAGAGCACACTCATGTTCTTTGAAACCGCATGTCCTCTCGAGGGGGCATACCACAACCCTCCTCATCATCCTTCCTCATCCTATTCACCTTGTGGCATATTTCTAAATTAAATTTCTTTGACACAACGCATAAATTGCATTGTATTAAAGAGGGGAAAAATGTAGACACTAAAAATTGTCCTAAGGACTGTGACTTCTAAATTCTCCATTATTTCCTCTTTTGTATTTGATAATTAAATAATTATTTAATTATTTTCTAAAATCATAAGTCTTCTATTAATTATTTAATTAATTCATTTTTTATCTTTATTTCCTCTTGATTAATTAAATAAATTTTGTTTATTTAATTACGTCACTAATTAAATCCCTTTCTTTCTAAAATTAAATAAATTCTTATTTATTTAGTTTTTATACCACTCTCTACTATAATTAAATAATTATTTTAATAATTTAATTATTCATTAGCCTCTTCTCTCATAAATTAAATAAATTTTATTTATTTAATTTGGTCCACTCTCTTGAATTTTGAATTAAATCAAAAGGTTCTCTTTGTCACATTCTTCTATAATTAAATAATTATTTTTAATTATTTCATTATTCATTGGCCACCTAAATTAAATAATTTTTATTATTTAATTTCTTATCACCTCTTTGTCTGTGCCAATCTTATCTTCCACATCAAGTCCTTATCTATCCATGTCTCAATTAACCTCCACCCTTGATTAAATTATTTATAATTTAATCTTGACCGTCCATCTGTATCATTTGCCCTAACCCTAGTCCATACTACATCTTTCATTCTTGGCCATTGATTATGGACATTCAATCTTAGCCTTTCATTCAAAATTGGCTTTCCTATAAAAGACTTCTATCATTGTCATTTCTTCATTTTAGAACCTCTTGCAATCTAAGAACCTCTTGCTACCTAGACATTTGCCTACACAAGCTTATGCTATCTTTCCATCTTGCTATCAACATAAAGTCAAGTGTTTCCATAGTCAATTAGAATCTTCAATATTTTGCTTTGTCATTGTCCTAGGCCTATTGCATACTCAAGAGAAATTTGAGAGCAATTATTATATTCAAGCAAAATGGAGAAGTGCAATAAAAGTGAATCAATGATGGCATGAAGATTTCATAGTAATATTGTTTCATGTTTTGTGTCTTTATGCTTATTTGTGCTTCATTGTTTATTAGGGTTTGATTTACATGCTTTATAGCCTAACCTTGATATTTTAGCCCTGATTACAATGTGTGCATTTCATATCATGCATTGTGCACATATTTGCGACATTCTATCATTAGATTCTCCACTTGTCACTTTATACTTTTAGCATTCAACCTTTCTCCATATAAACAAGGCCATGTATATACTTTTCAATCAATTTGGTTAGCATAATTCTATTATATTGGTTTCTTTTGAGCTTTTGTGTGAAGCTCTCTGTGGAAGGTTTCTTGGTCTTGCACAAACTAGAACATAGCAATATACTACTACATACCAAAGCTTTTCTCATGATCTCAAAGCTATTTGTACATGGTATTAGAGATTTTTTCATGATATCAAAGCCAATCCTACATTGTATCAACGCCATTCTATTCAAACCCCTTCCCATTGTGAGTCTCCCTCAAATGGTGTCATGTTTTTTGCATATGCTTTGTAAAAGAGGCTTGGTTGCAAATCTATTGCATCATAATTATTGGAGTTCAAGAAGCCAACTTCTTTCTTAGAGGATACTAGAGAAAATCTAAACTCATCATTCTATTTGAAGCATCTGAGAAAGTTAGTTTAGCCTTTTGTTTTGTCCAAAGGACCAAATCGAACACACAAAGACAAAGATATCAACATTTGAAGGTTGTTGCTTTTTTTCCAAGTACATATAGTGCCATCTTAGCATGATGTCATCCTCCACCAAACCCAATTTTGCTCTTTTGAACCACTTTTATTGAAACAGTCATAACTTTTGACTTGCTTATCAATTTTTTTACTTTTGATAGGAATTGTAAATCTAATTTAGAGCTCAATAGCATGAACTCTAAAAAGTTTCTTGTTCTAATTGTGTAGGTTTTGTGGAAATCCTTTTTTAGGACACAAGGGTGGTGATCTTTTGGTCATTTAGTAGCTCTAAAGCTCCCATTTTCTCTTCCATTTTTATTTTTTTGTATTACATTTCTAAGGAGGAAAATATTGTACTTGTTGAATATTTGTATGACCTAAATTGGGGATTTTGTAAAAGTAGGAAAATACAACTTTGCGGGGTCATTTTTTTGCAATTTTGAGTGCCTAGCACATTTCTTTCTTTCTTTTATTACAAGGGATGGGGTGGGAAGGAAGGTGATTGGGGTGATGGTTGTAAAGCACAACTTTGTTGCCTCTTGTCTCTTCTATCACTTTTGCATCCCTCTTCCTTGGTGCATTGTGTGATCCTAGTTTCTTGTACCTGTTGTAATTGCCGATTTGAAACTTCCAGCATTGTTAACTCCACATAATTATCACAAATGGATACCACAAATGCAAAATTTATTGCAATTTAAGAGTTTATGGCAAATGATACAAGGTAAAACTCCAAAACCCACTAAGGAGTTCGATGAATTTCTTTGGCTTAAAAAAACATGATGAAGCATTGGGTCTTTTTGGGATGTATGTCAGAGAGTGTAAATTGGTAACTTTCCCACCATTAAGGACTATCTTGCCAAATTCAATTCCATTCAAATGCAATTGAAAGAATGTAGCATGAACAAGGAAGATATGCGGCTAATTCATTGATCTTGCGTCAAAGTTGAAGGTTCCATTCCAAATTTTTGTATCCACTTCCTACTCTACCATGGATGCCTTAGGTATATAGTTTTGTATGCCACCTTTTGAAAACTTCTATGAGCACCTCACATGAGAGCAAACAAAGATCATCAAAATTGAAGCCATTTCTACCTCAAAAATCCAAGACTTAGTTGCTAATACTTCTATAAAGAAAAGGACCTCACCTAAGCCTAAGCCTAAATGTAATAGGCCTCCATCCAATGAATCTTCTATCTCTAATCCGTCTTAAAATTGCTCCTATCAAAAAACAAATAAGATTTGTTCCTTTTATGGCAAGGATGGACAATTCGAATCATGTAATTAGGAAAAGATGGAAGCTATGAAAGAAGCAATGAAACAAAACATGATTTATCTCTCTAAGCCTCCATCCTTACATTCCAAAAATAAAGGGAAATCCCTCTCAACATTGTGTTCTAGGAATGAATGAGTATTTTATTCAATGCTTCCCATAATATGATTGAGTCTCAAAAGTTTCTCACTTCTATTTCAGATTGCAGCACTTCAAAGATTGCAGTATTCTTTAGGCATTGATGTCTTGGGATTAGACACAGTTGAGATGAAAGTTGGGTGCATCAATGATGTTCTCTATGTTAGAAGGTTGGTGCCTTCATCCCCTTGGTTGTTTAGTGCTGCCCTCTAGATTCGTGACATGGCTTAACCGCCTCCTGTGGATCTTGTATAAATCTAGCGCTTGTATCAGGCATTAACAGGTCATATCTTTCAGCGCAACGAAAAAGTGTTTGCAACAAATGGTATCAGAGCAAGGTCACGAGTTTGAATCCCGTGATTGCGTTGGGGGAATTGTTAGAAGGTTGGTGCCTTCGTCCCCTTGGTTGTTCAATGGCATCCTCTAGATTCGTGACATGGATTAACTAAATCCCATGGATCTTGTATAAATATGGCGTTTGTATTGGGCGTTAACAAGTCGACCTTTTGGCACAACAGCAAAACCATTGCAACACTATATGTTCCACAAATTTCTACCAACCTTATTTCCATCTACCATATTTACCATTCTACTTCCTCCACATAATGTGGTGATCAAAGAGTTGCAAAATCCAAATTTTAATGGGATCAATTTACGGCCAAACTTCAACCAAACTCTGCTTAAGCCTGCATTGGACAGCCTACACAAAGTCGGTGCAATCTTCAAAGGAGCAGCGAAAAGTATTCAAATTACGACTCAACATGCAAGCACCACCAAGATGACGCATACAAACACGTGAATCACAATCGAAGTTAAGCTTGTAATATTTTCCAGTTGACCACACAAGGCAAACTTTCCGTTAGCAAGCCGCTAGTGGTATGGATTAAAACGAAGTTGCCTTGATCAACACCACAAATCCATAGCTAAAATCTACTTGCATGAAAATAAGAAGTACTCTAATCTAAGCTACTATTTGAAGTCGAAAGGATGAAGAAACCTTGCTAGCTGCTCATAACAAAGATGAATTCACCATCAATGAAAGCTTCTTTTTATTATGATAGTTTTCACAACAATCTCTTACAAAGTTTTCAAAGGAAAACTTTCCTTCTTCTCCAAACTATGCTAAGCTATCAAACTATCTCTTTGCTCTAACAAGATGTCTACTCTCTGATCTCTATTCTAATGATCTAATTCCTACTGATGTACAAATGAGGGGGGATGCCCCTTTTATAGATAGCCCAGTCCAATGGACGACTCA
>VDFB02171839.1:0-16968 GCA_007258455.2 Sequoia sempervirens
CTATTTCTCTAAGTGTTGGATTTACTCTTCTTTGAGGCTACCTAACTGGTAAACAATCTTCTTTGATATATATCATGTGGGTACAAATTTGAGGATCTATTCCTTGAATGTCCCCATATTCCCATGCAAAAGCTTTATGCTGATCTTGTAGCATTTTTAATAAGACAGCCTATTGGGATTGTGACAGTTTGCTATTGATATTCAAACAGTGACCTAGAGACAATTCTATCTGCTTAGTGAGATTACTCATAGAATCTACAGGTGATGTGTGTACCTATTGTGGAAGCAAGTTATGAAAAATTACAGGAAGTTTAGGCAGTGAACTCTCAGAATTTAGTTGTTGCAGGAAACATTGTAGATGGCTACCATTTGGATTAGATGAACTACCCATATCAGAGTTAAACTGTAGAATTTGAAAAAGCAAGGCATCCTCATTCTGAAGTTGTGAGAATGAATCATTTTGAAGCATCATCAATTGAACCAATGAATTGGCTTCTTCAGTTTCTTCCCCCACATCTGGCCAAACAGGTTGGGACAAATCTGGTTGAGGTCTAGCAGGCGGATACAAAGCCAATTTTTTTGTGGACTGTCCATCATAAATGGTCATATCTCTAGAACAACACCCTATAAAAGCATCAGCAGTGGCTAATCATGGCCTACCAAGGATAACTGGATATCCTCCTAAAGTTTCCTTAACTGTTAATATTGTGAAATCAGCTGGATACTCCCAAGATTCAAGAGTGACAATAACATCTTCCACCATTCCATCAGGTTTAACTATGGAGCTATCTGCAAGCTGCAGAACTGTAGGTGTAGACCTAATGTTTAAAATGTTCAAGGAGTCCATAGTATGCTTTGTCATGACATTAATGGTAGCACCTAAGTCAATCAAAATATTTTTCACAATTTGGCCATTTATTTGTATTTGCACTACAGGACTTCCAGGGTCAATATACTTTGGAATGACTACATTTCCCAACATTATATCAGCCAATTTCCCGAAGACATGAATTGTTTTGGGATCCTTTTTCTTCCATCCAGGCTTCTTCAAACATGCCTCTTTAATAGCTTTTCCAAAAATGGGAACATCTTTAATAGCCTGAAATAAAGGGATTTGAATTTGTACATTCTTGTGTTGATCCAAAATGTCAAAAGTGGGTTCTTCCATGGATTTAAATGCAGTACTTTGCCACCTCTAAGGAAAAGGTGGTTTGTCTTGACTTTGCAAAATAGGCTCCTTAGAAACCATATTAGTTATAGGCATATGCTCAGTAGGAACATCAAGTGTAGTAGATTCTTCAAGGGGAGAATCTGGTATTTCAGTAATTAGAGGCAGTTTTGGAGCAGGTAGAGTGGTTCTAGACCTCAAATAGATATCATTAACGTTTAAGGCATAAGCTTGATATTGGTTGGCTTCAACAAGATACATAGGCTATTGTGGCTACTGTTGTTGTTTATTATTGGGATTTGGCAACAGCTGGGTAGGCATAGGCGTTTATTTTGGAGGGCCAGTATTTGTGGCAGTTGCTGCAGGAGGTGGCATGATGGCCTGCGGTTGTGGCTGTGGAAGCTATAGGAACCTAGAGGATTGGTTTTACCATTGCTAAGGACCTCTCCATTGAGGATTCTGCTGCCAATTACCAAGGGGTGGGGTCCATTGTCCTTATGGCTGTTGCCAACCTCCTTGAGGAGATTGCCATTGAGGGGTCTGATAATTAGGCCAACTTGGTTGAGATGTATTCCAAGGTGGTGGTGTTCCATATGTAGGTTTCCATTGGTTATTATAGTCCAGGAATAAGGATTAAAGTCAAAGGATCTTGAGGCATACCTTGTCTTTGAGCCCATGGTCTCCTTTGTGCAACAAACAACACTTGATCATCATCACCTTCTACTGGCTTAAAGTCAGTAGGTAATTGCTTAGCTTCCAGATTAACCACCATCTTGCATCTGCAGTCACATTTCTTCTGTCTACAGTATGGATAGAACTCGGCCAAAACTGCCTCGGCTTCCTCATGTTTCTTCTAAGCTTGCATCGTGTCTAGTTGCGTAGCCATATTATTAATGATATCCTGCTTGAAATCAGACAACAAATTTGTTATCTCCATCTGGGAAACTCCACCGGAAGAAGTCTTCCCCACTGTAGCATGATTACCTTGACCTTTCTTAACTATTGCTCGAGAGTAGTTAAGACATTTTCTTTATATCATCCCAAGGCAGTTGGGTTATATCACCTCCTCCCATCAGGTCCAGGGCATCTATACAGGCATCACTGATTCCCCTTAGAAAGAGTAGTTTCTGAGAGTCTTCATTGAGAGTATGGTTTGAGTTCCTTTTCAAGGAAAACAAGAATCTTGAGATATAATCTTCCAGACTTTCATCCTCCTTCTGTTGAATTTTGAATATGTCATCACCTTTACTAGCACTATTACAATATTCCTTATATTTCTCAAGGAATTTTTTTTGCATGGCTGCCCAACTATCAACAACACCTCTTCCCAAACTCATGAACCACCTGAGAGCTCCCTCCTTCAAGGTGGAAGGAAACAACTTCAGTTTGTGAGCATCTGTATTGTAGTCATAACTATGACAGAGGACATCAAACTCAAACAAAAAATTTTATGGGTCCTCTGTAACTAAGCCATAGAACTTGGGAAGCAATGAAGAAGGAATATTCTTAAGATTGTCAGTATCTCACTGGGGAACAATGGGAAACTCAAAAGTAGGAGGTGGATTATTTGCCATATTTGCGTGCTGGAATAGCAGAGAAAATGGATTTTCCTTAGGTTCTTCGTCAGCTGGGTTAAATGGTAGTTCAACAAATAGGTTTTTAGGGAGGAACCTTCCTAGTGCGTCTCTTCTTCTATGCATGCAATAGAATAGATGGTATCTAAAGAGAACTTGAAAATACTTAAACAACTAACTAAACTACTGCTAACAATGACTATAGAAAGTTCTTAGATTGACACCATCCCCGGCAATGACGCCAAAAATGGTCACGCCCACAAAAGGATATGAAAATCACAATAAAACCTTTCCTGGGAATTGGACATTCTAGCAGGTGACTAATATCTTTTTATGGACGTTCACTTACTTGTCAAACCAAAGAACGTATACTTTGAATGGTGCAACACAATATATGCACTAAGAACTAGTTTCGGTCACATCTTAACAGAAATAAATACTTGGAAGGAATTATATCTACGCTACATAAAGGTAATGCAAAGTTCTTTTAACTCAACCATGATTTGACTAAAACAGAAACCATAACAGCTACGACTGAAACACAAATTATGAACTGGCCTTATGTTGCAGGAACAGGCACAAGGATGGATTCCCGATGCTGCAGGAGCAATACAAGACTGAGTTTGTATGGAAACTTCAAAAATGAAAGCTAATTGATGATTAACAGAAAATAACAGCTAACTAACTAGCTACAGATACTTACTAAGTGGGCACCCTTAGCAAGCATCTACTGATTACACAAGTGTTGAACTCAGAACTTCATCAAACTTTATTCATGAAAATAGAATGGTATACATTACTTTGTTGATATGGAAACTAACAAAAAACTCTGTCTCTTGTCATACAGATTCTGCTTTTCATTATTACATGATATATGCTATATCTCTATCACTATGCTTCTATCTTACTTCTAACTATCATCTCCTTCCCTCTCGCGCAGGAGGAGAACCTTATTTAAAATTAGGAGAACAACTAACTAACTAACCCTATCAAAGAAAGACGTGGAAGTAAAGTGTATCCCAGAATCAAGGAACAAACTTCATAAATGAATTTATCTGATCAACCCGATCCAAAGAGAATTTATCACTCCACTCTTGCCAGATTGACTGTCATTAAAAATATTTCCCAACGGTTTCAGTCAAAGAGTCTTCGCCAGAGCTTCCTCGAAGTCGTGTAGGAAATAGACTTTACTGCAAGGCCGAGATCGGTTGCGCTTGACTCAATCATACTTTTTTCAACAACCTGTGAAACACAAGGTAACAGATGCGAAAGAAAAGGCGCATGGCACATACACAATATTCGTTCATTAATCACATATTTAAATCTATTTCATCATTCAAAAACTACATGCGATATACTAGTCATTTAGGGATTCAATAGGGTAATAAATGTAGTCAAGACAACACAATAAGCTACAGGAACATGAAAGTGTTTTGCTACAGGATATCCCCATAAAAGGTTTCAAAAGAGTTTTAAACAACCACAAATAACAAAAGTAAAGGCATTAAAAGTTCATCATAATATCCAAACTATGAGCACATTTTTGGCTCATCACTATGCTCCATCAGACCTCTTCCTGTATTGAAATCAATTAAGAATGAAGTGGTAATGGAAATCATAGGTGCAACTTATGATAAGAGGGATTTAATAGTAAATCCCACCAAAAATCTAGTTGTGAGGTATGCAACAATGTTAATTGGTTATAAAATCTATTGAACACAAACATAGATAATTTTGTATCTGCCACTGCAATCAATGTGGCATGTGAGATGGTAGAAAAGGTTGCTAAACATGATCTTTGTGAGTTGCTAAGGAAAAAAATCATGGAGAATTTGAAGCAAACAAAGTAAAAGAAGTATGCATTCAAGTATGGAATTTTGGTTATGTGTTTACTTTTCTACTTTCTAAAGGAACTCCCCAAAACCAAAAATATGGAATGGCTGCAAGAAATACTAGTTTCTCATTAGATCATAGTTTTTACATGAGTATTCTTGGTGATGGGAAGGCACAAGATGAGGCTCTTGCTACTTTCTTTGCATTTTTTCAAAAGAGGATGCATGAGAAAGACATACTTCCAAGGAAAATGGTAGAGATATAAAAATCCATATCACATTTTTGATAAGCATTGATGAATGCATCATGGAGGTAGTTGAACCAAGGACTATGTGGATCCCTATGTTGGGATATGAGATCACTAAAGAAGAGATTACTAATTTAACTAACATTTTTTTGAAAATTTGAAAGGATACAACTAAAGAAAAATATGGCACTTATGAAGAGAATTTCATGGAGGTGCACATGGAGCAGAAGAAACCAATAATTCAGAAGAAGGTTAGAAAGATGGTTGATAAAATTGTAGAGGAAATGGGTATCTCAAAGTAACAAATATAGTATGCAAGAGAAAAAGCTAAGGGAGAATCAAGTCTTATAGGAGGATCCAAAAGCACAAGAAGAAATGGTAGGATAGCTATCACCCCTCCTTCTATTTAGAAGTCCTCTAGGACTAGGTATCCTATTGAAGAGAAAAGGAAAAAAACTAATATTCCTCTAATGAAAGATAAATACCCTCTAATTGTGCACATGGAAAGGTCAAAGAAGAAGAAGGCTACTTTGCTAGTGTTAGAAAATATTGCATTCAAACCCATAATCTTAAACCATTTCCTACATAACCCATGAGAGATAAACATGCATACAAGTTTCCAAAATGCATAGATCAAATAGACCACAATATAACACAAGATATAGCCTAGGAAAACCCTCAAGAGGTAAAAAACTAGCCTCCAAAAGCATCCATACTCCATCACATTATTCAGCAATAAAGCAATACAAGAGTTACAATGAATACCTCTAAAGCATCAATCCCTCCAATGCATTCTCATTTGTCCAAGCATGAATCCACACATCCCATGCCATGCTTCACAAATGTACTCCACAAGAAAACTCAATAATGACAGCCAAACCAGTCAACCAACCTAAACCACTACACATGTGTGCTTTTATAGACACAAGCTCACACAAAATACAACTAGTGGTAAGGTGAAACCATGTACCACAAAACCATGTGAATAAAAAATCACTAACCCATTATTTAATATTTGGTATTAATACATCACTTTATTTAATATTTCCCCAATATTAAATTACAATCACGTCTCCCACATAAATAATAATACAATGTTACAATACAACATAAATGGGTCCCCAAATAATTACCTAGTGTGATTAACCACACCACCAAGGTGCATCACAACTAAATAATTATTTAATTACAACATTATAATAAATCATTTTATGCAATGGTGTACAACATCATATCTCAACATTCTCCCACTTGTTATATACATTGCATAAGGGATCATTGCATGAAATACAACATCATAGCCATACATGAAACCACATGAATATCTAACATACTCTCGTGTTCCATCAAGATACCTACACTAAAAAAAAGTGACCACCTTCTCAAGCAGGAACTCCTCTCATCTTCCAACATGCCACCTATGGAAGAAAAGGAACATGCCAAGGTGAAGATGCACCAATCCACAAGCATAAGCATCAAATCCAAGTGATAACAAAGGCTCTAACCAAGTTGTTTTCAACTAAAAAAACCACATGATTGGAAATAGCATCCACCACACATGTTAATACATCCAACCTTCCATATCTCCAAGGTATCAATACATCAAAAAACTCATGCCAAGAACATATGTAACCTATAAACTACAATCACAAGATCCTTGTATAAAACTTGTTAATGAAGAACATACATATCTAGGAACTCCCATTGCATAGGTAATGTCAAAGCATATCAAGTATACCAATCAACACTATACATCAAGGTGTGATAAGTAAATCAAATCATGAAGTACCAAGAACAATAACAATGATCCACAAATGCAACCCAAGAAGCTACATAATCCCTCAGAACATGTTGCCACCATCCTCCCAAAGAATATGAAAGGAACCATGAAGAAAGAAACCTATAAACCATAATTTCTTCCTACCAACACCTCAAAAGTGTAATGCTATGTCAAGTATGATCTCCTAACAACCCCAAAACAAAATCCTCACCAACATCCATACACTCAATCTCATAGATCAAGTATAATATATGAATCAATGTAATAATTCCAACATGAATGTAAGCCTCTCTAATCAAGAAGATAAAACTCATAGAAAGCATCCACATAACTGGAAATAAGCCCATAAACCATCTCAAAAAAATCCTCATCAAAGAATGATATCATAAACTCAAATGCACAAGGAGATAACCATGTCATAATGTATCCCTCTAGCTGAATTCTCCAAAACTAACTATCCATAGCTCAAGATCCATATCTATGAAAGATCAAGCATATAAACTCATGCTAAACCAAATATCAGATGAGTATCCATAAAAAAAACACCATGAATCAACTCAATCCTATGAGAAATCAAAGCATGAAACCATAACACATCTAAAAGATATAATGGGAAAATACCTCTCAAAACATAAACTGCCAAGTAGACCAAGAGTAGGGAACGAGAATGCTTCTCAAAGATAACCAAGCCATTATGACGCACTTCAAGAATAATCTCCTATATTGGTCTAACATGAACTCATGTTCATATCCAGGTGAAATCTCCTCAGTCTTCCAGCTGAAATCTCTAAAGAGTAACTATCTCAAGCAAATGTCTCTAATCACAAGAGAACTCCAACCACCACCTACATCTCTAAGTATCCATGAGAACCTATAACCAACCAATCCATGCCAAACTCCAAATGCAACATAGCACCATCAAGAAGTAATCAATAAAATGATCATTGTACTCAATATAAAGAGAACTACCAAGATCAATGTCAAAGCTCCAACCGCAAAATCAGGAACCTATCATGACAACATGATCTAACCATCTCCTCCTAGGAGATCAGATGCACCAAAACATATATACATCTTGGTCTCAAGAGAGCACATATCATGCCAAAAATCTACGCTAGCATCAAGAGAAAACCATGACATAATATCAAACATATTCTAAACGAAGAAATCATGTCTCCAATCACATGAAGATAGTCATACCCAATGATACATCAAAATCACTACCAACAACTTCCACTGAAACGTGATATGAGCTACACATGGCATCATGATTACCATCCTCTCCATGAAGATCATCCAGGTCTACACAGACTCAACTGAAATATCAATAACATACAAGTGAAACCAAGATCTACAAGACAATAAAATACATACAAACGCCAACAAAACATCACACACCAATCCAACACTTGCAAGTCATCACTGTCAAAAGCTCCCATTGAAAGTGTATAACCAATGAATGTAACAAGCTATCATGACATCATGATTAAACCACATGCTACAAGTCCTATGAACCAACTAATCGAGTACTCTAACCATCCATCCTCTCAATCCCAAAGCAACATACCAATGTACAAATGACCACATACAAGGACAACTAATGAAATATGCAACAATAATGAATTAAACCTGGAGGATATAGAAAGTCCACATCTGAGCCATCCCACTACAACTGAAAGGGTGATCAATCCATACAACTACATAACTCGTAGATCCAACCACTAAAACATGAAAACTCATCATCACATTAGTAACCTACAAACCAAGATATCAAAGAAGATAACCATGTAGACATCAAGACTCAAACACCAAATCAACCACATATCTAATTTTCCAACCATGTCCACAAATGAGTAATCATGGTCAAGGAACCAAATAAACATCAAGAAGATAAGACCAATCTCCTAACATCAAACCATATCACCACCAAACACCACATACATGATTATGTTGTGCCAATGCATCAAATTACCTACATACCCATGACACCATAATCATATCCATCACTATACCTACACTCAACTATCACCCATATAAGACTCCAAGTCTCAAACTATGTCCAACCATGTCCTCAAAATTGAAGATAACCTATGTACCTATCACCATCAAAGTCCTAACTTTGAAAAACATCTATAAACTTTTACCTTGAAGCACCAATCTGATAATCAGCTATAACATCATAAATAACATATAAAAACATGTACTCCCTCAAGGTTTCACCTCTTGACTCATCCAGATGCTCACACAACCACACCCCAAATCTTGGGCACCTATAGGTGATCAAACAAGTACCAAGATCAACCTATTCCTCAATTGATAAACAATATAAACAACTATGTAGTACATTGCAAATTCTCTCCAATGCCTCTTTGAAATCAAAAATTCGATTCCATATGCAAAAGTTATGACCAAAACTGTGCAAACAATAACATCTAACTTATAGGCTCCAAATTGGAAAAATAAAGGAACCATACCTATACCACTACATAGTGCTCAGAACCATCTTTCCAATGACTACAAGAAGTAAAAAAACCAACATACTGGGCAAAAGTTATGCAAATTTGAAAAAAAATGTTGTAAAATGGACTCTTGGTGGCTATTGGGTGGCAACCCAATGGCTCCACCAACAGCAATGGCACCCAAGCGGCGCTCGGGCGAAGTTGGGGCGGTAGGCTCCAAAGAACTTTTAAATATAATTAATTTTTCCATTTAATATTTTTTCACTCCCATCACATGTGGACCCAACGCCATATAAAATCGAGCTCATAAAGATTGAAATTTGGAAGATTTTGGAAAAAAATTAAAACATTAAAAATTTCATTAAATTTTTTTTTGAAGCGGTTATATAGACCGTCGACCTGGGAATTAACTTATTGGTCCAAATTAGTTTGTTAGCTGAAACCACCGACAACCTGTCAATACCAACAACCTCGATTGTGGTATGATAGGGCTCGTTGGGTGCACTGGTCTGCAGACCCCTTGCCATTTAAAAAAAAAATTCTAACCTTTTTTTCATTTTACAGTTTTGTAGGGTTTAAAAATTCAAAATATCAATACTTAATTTTTCTGCAGATTTTTAAATCAGGATTTTTAATTTTTGTTTTCTGCACATGGGCAAATTGGCCTTTTTGCTAAAAAAAAATTGCATTTTTTTCAACTTCTCTAAAATAGGTCAAATTTTATGTCAAAATTCGTCTCTCGGCCAACTTGAATCCAACCATAAGGTCCATTTTGTCTCAAGAGGTCATCTATGAAATTTACCCTATAAAACCCTCATATTCAAACTCAAACCAAGAAACCCATTTTCACCCAAATTAGGAAATCTTCAGATCTGTATTAAACCCAACAAATCTTGGCAACCCAAAAGCCCAAATCTACATAAAAACACCTAAAAATGTGTTCCATATCATGTAATTCCTAAAACCCTACATTCATTTCCATGGCTTCAACTTTGCAAAAACTCTCAAACTAGGGTTATAACAAAAATTCTTCAACCATGAAAGCTCTCATACCACTTATTAGGAAATATTGCATTCAAACCCACAATCTTAAATCATTTCCTACATAACCCATGAGAGATAAACATGCATAAAAATTTCCAAAATGCATAGATCAAATAGACAAGCCACAAGATAACGCAAGATATACCTTGGAAAAACCCTCAAGAGGGAAAAATCAAGCCTCTAAAAGCATCCATACTCCCTCACATTATTCAACAATAAAAAAATACAAGAGTTGCAATGAATACCTCTGAAGCACCAAGCCCTCCAATGCATTCCTATGTGTCCAAGCATGAATCCACACATCCCATGCCATGCTTCACAAATGCAATCCACAAGAAGACTCAATAATGACAACAAAACCACTCATCCAACCTAAACCACTACACATGTGTTTGCTTTAATAGACACAAGCTCACACAAAATACAACTAGTGGTAAGGTGAAACCATGTACCAAAAAACCATGTGAATACAAAACCACTAACCCCTTATTTAATATTGGGTATTAAGACATCACTTTATTTAATATTTCCCCAATATTAAATTATTATCACATGTCTCCCACATAAATAATAATAATACAATGTTACAATACAACATAAGTGGGTCCCCAAATAATTACCTAGTGTGATTAACCACACCACCAAGGTGAATCACAACTAAATAATTATTTAATTACAACATTATATTAAATCATTTTATGCAATGGTGTATAGCACCATATCTTAATAGGTAGCACCACCTACCTGCCCTACAAAGAAAATACAAAAGAAAAAGGTAGTGAGAGAAAGGATTATAAGTGTCAATATGGAAGAAGATGAAGAAGAAGAGGAAGAAGGACCATAGCTGGTCCGCAAGAGAAGTGAAGCTTCACAAGGTGAAGCAAGTGCTAAAAGAACAATATTTCATGTTATTGACACAGATAGTGAAGAGGAGATTGAGAAAGAAAAAAGAAGCATTTGTAATACACATGAGAGAGAAGAAGAAAGAAACTACCAAGAAGGAATCTCTAGAAAATAAGAAGGTAGAAACAAAGGTGACTCTGGATGAAGTGAAGAAGCAAAAGGTAAGACCTCACAGTCCTATGAAGGTAGAGGCACTTGTAAATGGAATAATTCAACATGACATGCTTGGAGAGATTGTAGCTTTGTATAAAGAGGTTAATGACACAAATAAGGCTACAATAGTTGATCCAAGGCCATTCTAAAATACATCATAATGCTTGAATTGGACATGAGGAAAATACAAAAGAAGTTACATGTGGAGCTTTGGAATGTTTTGGTAAAGAGAAGACAAGAGGCTATTGATGAAGAGGCCAAGATGAAGGCCCATGCTCTTGAAGTGATTAGTGCTCCCCTATTTGCAAAAAGTAAGGCCACATTGGCCCAACTATACATAAAAGAACTAAGAACAAAACAAAGGGTAACAATTTTGATGAGAATAGACAAGGATGATCATGAGAGACTCCAAAAGGAGACTATTGACAAGGTTACAAACCTAGCACAAAGGCTAGGGATGACCCCAAAATATAAAGACCCTACTTTGAAAGTTGTTGCTACAAAAGAATAAGTTTAGAATAGTGATGCTCAACATGATAATGTGATAGATGAAGAGTACACTCAAGACAATGACCCTCTAGAAGTGGAAGAATTGGCACAAAAAGATGAAGAAATGAAGAATTTTTTTGGAGTGACTATCACCAGAGAAGTAGAAAAGGATACTTCTATTCCTCCAACACATGAAGAAAATGTTGAGGTTATGCAAGATAAACTAGAGACTCCTCCTCTAGGTAACCCAAACCAATCTCAGAGGAAGATGTGAATTTAAATATGTTGAAGAAGAAACTAGTGATGTAGAGAAGGAAGATAAGGAAGAAAATAATGAGAAGGAAAGTGAAGATAAGAATGAGGATACCTCCAAAAATGCAAGAAGAGAAGAAGAGACACATGTAGACTCTGACAAAGACAAGGGAAAAGAAGTAAAAGGGGAAAGCTACATAGACTATAAAGACTTTTGGTGAATCTGTTGCATCCTTCGGAGATTCCTTGAAGATCTTATTAAGTATATAGCTCAAGTTCCAACCTGTTGTTTCTTCACAATTGATACAACTACCAATGCAATAGGGAAATGTAGATCTGGAAAAGATTTCCCCACTCCACAAGCTACAATTGGGAGATGTATTTCATGCATCTTCCTGGAAAGAGATTATTGAGATGCATCAGAAGAGCGGAGAGTTGATGGAGGAAGTAGTGAAGGAATTGCAAGAGGTTGTACCTAGTGCAAACATAGACACATCACTCACTAGTATGGAAAATTTAAAGCTTTTAATTGATTCTTTTAAGGAATATGCCTCCAATCTCAGAGGTGAAGTAGAGAAAGAAGTAGAAAAGAGAATTAATGATAAAAATATGTTGGAGATCATAGAGAAGTGTGATCTTGCACACAAGAAGTTCTCAAATAATTTGAAGGATGCACAAATTTGTGTAGATGAGGCTAAGGCTCTTTTTCAATATTGCATGAAGTGGTCTGGTACCACACAGGGCATAAGGAATGAGATGGACTCCATTGAGTCCTAGATAAATAAATCATCTATTTCCTTTGATCTAGAACTTGATCTAACTGGTAATACAAGGAGTCTAATTGAAGATTTGCATAAGAACTTCCAACTGCAAGCACAAAGGGAAAATGTCATTTTGTAGTTTGGAGAGATAAGGGATTTGGTGAATGAAAAATTTATACCTATATATATTACCCTTTTGAGTGCTACTAAAGCTACATAGATGAATCCAGTAACTAGCACTTGGGAAGAAGGAGAAGAAATATTAATAGAATATGAAACATGGGGAAAATTTCTTGGGCCAATAATGAAGACATGGAAAGAAGGAAAACATGCATGGTAGCCCCATTTATATAAGTTACAAGAGTCAACTTCCTCTATTTGATACATTTCTTACTCTATGCTTTTTCAATTTTTAGTTTCAAATTCTTTGTAAATATGCAAAGTATATAGATTAGTTTCTAGTATAAATTTTTTGGTTTTTCTCTAGTATATGACTCAAGTCAAGTCAATTATATCTTTTAGTTTGTACATATGCATATATTACTCAGGGGGAGAGTCAATATATGTCAAAATAGTTGTTTTAGGCACCCTTTCCCTTGATGTCAAAGGGGTAGAATGTTTTGGAGAATTTTTTGAAAATATTTTGGCATGTTTTGATTGGAGGTAAAAAATAGGTTTTGAAGGGGCCCAAAACCCTTTACAAAATAAAGCATCTAATAAAAAAACAACAACATTACACAGCAATCACCCAACAACAACGAGCCAATAGCCAAAAAGCAACCAAAAATAAGGCATCCAGCCAACAACACTACATATTGTTTAGAATCTCTACAACCTCCATTTCACCAATAGCCATCTTCTGCACATTATCCACAATATCAAACACCTCTATACCAGAGGCCCCGCCTTGACCTTTCATTCTATTTCTAGTTTTGGCCCCCTGCCCACCAATATTTACCTCACCACTCAAAACACTACCTTTAACACCACCCTTCTCACCAACGCAATCCACATCCAACAACTTACCCAAAGTAGCAGTATCATCAACAGACACAGTATCCTTTCTCATTTTCATAGTAATCATAGGGAAGATCACCTTAGAAGAGTCAGAAATGCCCAAAACCTTAGGGACATCTCCACTCTTCATCACAACATTCAACATTTTATCTATTTTATCCTCAAGGGATAAGATTCTCCCTTCCAAGTTTTGTTTCAAATTGATGGTTTCCTCCACCATAGTATTAAGAGATTCCATTAGATCATCAATTTGGATTTGGAAAAAAGGATCCTCAACCTTACTAGCAATACCTCTAATTCTAACATTAGTCATGTTAATCTCATGGAAGAACCACTTAAAAAAATTAAACATCACATTAGCACTATCACGAGACAAGCCCAACACATCAGAAAACTCCTCTCTATTAAAGTTTTCAATCCCTTTCCCCACAACAACATCCTCATCAAAAGAACTAACATGAACCTTATCATCAAAAATATCCTTACCTTTTCCATCGAAGACAGAAGTCTTCATCTTTCGAATGGAGCAAGCGATTTCCTCTGCAACAGCCTTCCTTTTCATCAGCCTATCCGCATCCACTTTCCTATTTCCCATAGTATGTCCTCCACCCACAACCCTTTCCTTCCCCTACTTTTGCATCCCAATGTCAACACCCAGAAAAGCCTCACCAAAGATACCTCTAGCCAGGGAAAGAGGGAAACCCTTCTCCAAGAGTTGGCTAGCAGTTCTCAGTACCCTTCTCTTCCAGCTCCCATCCTCAGTCTCCTACAATTTTCTAGTCACTAGGGGAGGAGAGGAAGCTTCCCCATAAAGTTCATTTTTGTCCTTAACCCGCTTAGAATGAACATTTGCTACCACCTCATCACTACATGTCATATAGCCCTCTTTTTCATCTGGCTTCCTTTTCCCAGTCTTACCCGAAATAGGGGAATTAGGGCCCTCTTCAAAAGAGGCATACAAATTTGGGAAATAATCAGCATCATCATCCCTATCAGACTCAAACTCTTTGTTCAAAATAAGCCTCCTCTTCATAGATTTTTTACTAACCCTTTCCTCTTTCGACACCATCTCATAACCCTCCCAGGCTTTAGCAATATCTTCCTTCGGGGACACAAGAGGTTTTTACACCTCATGAACTTTGACGTGTTCATAGATCAAGAGAATTAACCCCACATTTAGGATAGGGTTTTTGGAGTTTTTCATATGATCCTTAATCCCTGAGTCAAGTGACATCAACAAGTAGTATGGAAAGGAAATCCATTTCTTATGCTAGAAATGGTTAAGCAAAAGGAAATGGTAAGTTTTAATCGTCGTATACCTATCTTCCAAGGTGACATACCTCATAATCTCTTCAACAACATCACTCAACAATGCTTTTAAGGAGCTCCTATAATAACCACCACTCTTCGTCGTCTTCAAATCAACAACCTCATTCCCTTTAAATAAAATACACATCACATCCTGTGATTTTTTTGTCTTTGAACACCTTCATACCATGCATAGCCCAACCAGTAATTTGGGCTATGAATTCTTCATCAACCATGACTTCCCTTCCTCCCAAATTCAAGGTTCTCTCATTCCACCCCTGAACAACCAGATCAGTGACTTGGGGGTTGTTACCATGCAGTTTCTCCATATACAGAGTTAAGCCAGCCTTCTCTAAAATCTCCCACACCTCCTTCCTCTGCTTATCAGAAACACAAGAATTAGGCTTGGCACGGTTTATGTCCCCACCCATTGCAAAAGAATTAACAAACAGAGGCCAAAAACAAAGTAGAAACCTTAGGAAACTCAGACAGATACCACCCAGAGTAGAATTATAAAACATAAGACTCTGGAAACTAAGATGAATATCACCTAGAATTCATGTGAAGCCAACAGAAGGATAGATATGAAATGATGAACTTTCACTCCAGTCCATGTGAAATTCATCCCCCATACTTAAAACTTGAACATCCCCATTCATAAAATTAGGCCACGTGAATAAGGACATGCACAACTCAATGCAAAATAAGATCAATAGTAACTTTAGATTAACATTCATTGTTAATAATAGTCGTTGCCTCAAAAGGAATAGGATCATTTAAATCCCACTCCTTTCTTTCTCTAACACCAAAGTTCGCAAAGAAATCAGCTAACATATTTCCCTCTCTCAATATGTGGGAGATATAAAAAGTATCAAAGGAATTGATAATTTCAATGGAATCCCTTACCAAGGCCTCAATAGTCCAAGATGGAGGTGAAGCATTCTTCAAATTATTTATAATGTTCAGAAAGTCACCCTCCAACCAAACCTTCCTATACCCTTTTCTTTGAGCCATTTTGAGTCCATGATAGGTTGCAGCCGCCTCCGCATAGTGGTTTGTCTTACATGTTACCATCAACGACAAAGGGGGATATTGTTGGAATAATTCCATTGATGTTGTTGTTGGAAACATGAGTATGAGGGATAAGCACAAAGATATATGATGATGTGTTGTAGTGTTTTCATTTATGTCAACATTGTATCTTGATATTGAGATCTTGGTGTAGATCATTCTAGATCATTTTGGTTGGTTCTAATAGGTTTTTGAGTGTTTGTAGAAGACATTTTTACAAGATGGTTTGATCCGATAAAGTTGGTTGTGATGGAAAATTGACGAAGTGTCAACTCTATTAATTCTATGTAATAGAGCATCCAATTTTTAGGCCCGCACTAGTCCACAAATGAAGTTTTCACTTTGCGCTTCTAACATTACTTTTTTGGTTGTTAGAAGCATCTAATTCCTAAATTACATCATATTTTAGTTTTTTGTTTGAGAGATATAAGTAACAGAAGTTCGATCTACCAAATTACAATAATTTCATGTATAGTGCATTTGAGTGGGAGAGTCTATACTTCTTCGTGGATGAGTTTTTGGCTTTGCGCTTTCAAGGATATGTTGATAGATGACATTAGTTTTTGAATTCCAGTTGGTGTTGAATTTTGAGGTCCACGTGTTTAAATGTGGATACACGGTTGAAGAATTTTTATATTAGGTCTTCTACGATGTCAACCTAATAATTTTGAAGGTATGCGAGGGTTAAATAAATGTTGTGGTCTTATGTGGTATATATTGTAGGTCCATGATGACCTATTTAAAGTTATTTTGATATTTAATCTTGGCATGAAGTGTGTGTGGAAGAACTTAAGCCAAAAATCTATATTTTAAATGTTACATCTAATTAGGTCGACCTAATTGATGTTATACTTGATGTGGATATATAAGTTAGATCTTTTTTCTGTGTTTTTTTTATACTAATGAATG
>VDFB02171840.1:0-41867 GCA_007258455.2 Sequoia sempervirens
GCTTTTCCCCCACGATTTCCCGCTAAATTTGGATTTTTTTTTCCAAACTAATTTCGACCCAGTTCCTCATTTTCCTCCGCGAACAAAACCCATGTCTTCGATTTTTCAAAATCGATTTTTGATTTTTACCCCGACACTTCCGGAGGCCATAACTTTTGACTCGGGTGTCCGTTTGAGCTGAAATTTGACAGGTGGTTGCGTTATGAGCTAACGAGTGGATTCCCAACAGTTTTGTAAAAATTGGTTGGACTCCATTTTGACCCATTTTTGGGGCCTCAAAGTTTCATCTTGACCCCCAAAATCCTAATTTAGTGTTTTTTGAAAAATTATTTTTGCTCATAACTCAACATGCATATCTCGAATCTGGGATGTTAGTTGGCAATTCATCCTATCTCACCAATGGGTATTTCTTGGAAAAAATTCGGACTCTCAAACATACGACCATGAAGTTTCCTAAAATGGCAAAATTTGACAATTTTTGAAAATTGCCAAATCGGGAAAAATCTGCTTGTCAACACCTTACATCCCTTAAAGCCCCAGAACTCGGTGTAGAATTGATTCAATCATATCCTTCAATCATTCTAGTCTTTGATCCAATCCTCATCTGAGCTTTAATCTTATCCCAATCTGAGCTTAGCCAAACCCCTAATCTGGGCTTTCATCCATCTGCAACAAAGTCTTAAGATCCTTCCCTCCATCTTCTTCAATTTTGTCCCATTCATCCATCTATTCACTCATTCCATGTAACCATTCATCTGCTTCGAACTTTCATCTATTATCTCAACACTTCATCGAACCTCCTATCATCTCAAACATTCATCAAACCTCCTTCTATCCTTTCAAACTCTCATTCCATAATCTTGATCAATCATTTACTCATTCTGAGTACTCTTCCACTTGTTCCAAGCATCAGTCATCTATCCATTTGGCCACCTTTTCCTCAGCCAAATCCTTATCCCTCTATCCAATCCACCCAAACAATCCTTTTTCCTCCCCCATCCCTATCCTATATCTTTATCCAATCTTCCATCTTTATCCTCATCCCATCTCCTAATCCCTTGTCATTAGTATCTAGCTATAGGCTTTACCCCATGCAATCCACTGTCATCCATCTTATCGTCATCACTTCTGCTTCTTTTGCACATCTTTTCTATCTCATCATTCATCATTTCACCATTCATCTATATGGCATGTCATTTGCCCACTTCATCTTTGATAATTTGGATAACTATCCCATCCCTGAGCTTTATATAGTCACCATCGTCCAACATCATCTATCTTATCACTTCATCATTCATATATCTTGTCCCATCGTGTCGGTCCAATCTTTTTATCCCCTTATTTAGGGTCATCTCATCCTCTTTCATCCATCATTTGTTGACGGTCTTTAGTCGAACTACGTGGCCCCTGCGCTTTCACGTAGGCAAGGTCGATCATTTGATCCACCCCCGGGGTTCCATCATCGTTCTTCATTGTCTGCTTTGCTCTTCTATCATCTATCATCGGTCTTTTTCCTTTGGTCCATCCTATCTTTACCATCCATCAAGGTCTCCATCTTGGTCAGTCGTCCACCTTTCATTGAACTACGAGGGCTCTGCGCTTTCACGTAGGCAAGGCTAATCTTTGATCGGCCCCCGAGCCCCTAAGTCTTTAGGTTTTGTCAGTCCCATGTCTTGTCTTCCTTGTGTCGTGCCATCAAGCTATGCCCTTATCTAGCTGATTCTTAACAAATGAGATCCACTTGTATCATGAAATCCAATCAATTTTTGAACATCCTGCGTCATAACGATCTTTTAGTTTCGTATCCATCATCTTTGGTCTCAACAGGATGTATCCTTCCTAACAGACCTCATCAATCCCATCCATCTCCTTGATCCTATGGCAAAGGACATTTGAAATTGATTGCATCTTTTGATGCTTTTGGGATTTTGTTTATCATTTGAGCTCCCTATCATCACTTGTCAAGACCGCCATAATCCATCATATTATGGTGTGTTTTGATTGGTCAACATAGGGGCATATCTTGATCTTTTTATGTCTATTTTTGTCTTCTTGGTTGTCCCAGGTCTTGTGTTATGCTAGGACATCCTTTTGTGTTTGTGGTTATCTCCATACTGGGTCCGACCAAGGTCTTTGTGACTTTGGGGTGTTGGGATAGCCTTGTTGTCTGTTGTGTTTGTTTTATGCATTAGACACTAATTCGCCTTGGTTCTTCATACCCTGGTGTCTTGTGTTTGATGCTATAGCAAAAACCAGTGCTCCAAAGATGATAAATTGCATTTAGAATTGCATCTCATTCTCCATTCTATCGTCTTGCATATATCCCCCCATCCATTCATCATTCATCCTTCATCCTTATCTCTATCCAATCTCCATCCATTCCACTTAGCCTGAATCACCTAATCATATCTTTGGTCTTGTCCCCAGTCTCGTTACTATCCTTGACCCCCCATCATCATCATCATCCCTTATTATCATTCCCTATCCCTTCGGTGTTGTTTTGGGATGTATCCTTCCCTCATCAACAACACTTTCATCATCATCGGGAGGTATTCCTCCCTATCCTTTTGTGGTGTTTTGGGATGTATCCTTCCCTCATCAATACCACTCAGTGGGATGTATCCTTCCCTATCCTCATGTTGTTTCGGGATCCTTCAATCCTTCATTGACAACACTCCATCCATCATCAACCCATTTTGGCTTGTACCTTGACTGGGGCAACATCATCTTTTGTCCTCAAATCCATTTGTGCTTCATCCATTTCCATATCACTTCTCTTCCCCATCACCTTGCATCATCTTCCTCATCTCCCCTTGCATCACATCATCTATTTTGAGAGCACACGGTGTTCTCTTCAACCCGCATGTCCTCTCGAGGGGGCATCCTTCATCCCTAACTTTCATCTTTTCATCTTCCTTCCTAGTCACTTCTTTGAATGACTGGGGCATCTTTTCCAATCTAACCATCTTCTTCTAGGTTCTATATTTTAATATTCTTTGAAATGATGCTACTTCGTAACACCATCTCAAAGAGAGGCAAAATGTAGACATCCAAATTTGGACACTTAATTTATCCAAATTTATCACTTTTCGTCTAAACATCCTCTTAGCCTAGTTAATTAAATAATATTACTATTATTTAATTAATATCTTTAATTCTGCTAAATCCTTAAGGTATTTAATTAATAATTAAATACCTTACCCTCCTCAATCCTCTTTTCATCAAATAAATTAAATAAATATTACATTTATTTAATTCTCCACATGTCATTTTCATCTAATCCTAATCCATCTCCTAATCTCTTCATTAAGGATGTGCACATGCCTAATCCTTGATTAGGATGTGTCACATCCTCCAACTTTTGCAAGTTGTCTTTTAATCCTAATTAGCCCCTAATTATCCTCTAATTACTTATTAATTAAGCCTAATCATTCTCCAAGGAATTTTTAATTCCTTTTTATTTGTCCTAGATTCCCCTCCTTTATATGTGAATTTTTAATTCACATTCCATCCTTCCAAGGCTTCTAGAACCTTGGACTTGTCACAATCACCACATGTGACCAACCTTGGACTTGTCACAATCTTCACATGTGACCAAGTCCCACCTTTTTGGAGCCCACCTTTTACCCTCTAGATTCTTCCAATCATTGTGAATTTAAAATTCACTTTTATTCACCCAAGATTCTTCCCATCTCCCAATGTACTTGCAAGGTACTTGTACTTCCTCCACCTCATGTACCCTCTTGACAAACTCATCTCCACCTCATATCCTCTTGTCCATTTCACCCTCCACATGTCAAGATGTGAGGGCTTGTGGGTTCTCAACCCACCATAGCCCTTCATCTTGGCCTTGTTGGAGCAATCTTGACCCTTGAATTCTCTAGAGAATTCAAATTCTCCTATAAATACCCCCTTCTCAAGGGCATTTACAACACTTGATTTGAGAAACTACATGCTGCCCATTTGCCTTCACAACACTTTTGATTTTCATAACCTTATGCTGCCATTTTGCCTTCACAACACTTTGCACTCTCACAACTACATGCTGTCCAAGTCATTTTAGATCATTCAACCATCTTTTGTCCATCATTTTGCATATTGAAGCTTGCATTTTAATCACTCAATCTATCATCTAAGGAGCACACAACCCATCCAAGCAAGGGCCAATCAAAGAAGTTTCAACAACAAGGGAGGTAAAAGTGTTTTGTGTTTCATTTTATTTGCATTCCTTTTCGTTGTAACTCTCTTTTGGCTAATCTTGAGGTGTCCTTGGTGTTTTGTCTTTCATGTTTCTTAGTTAGATTCACACATTTAGAGTAGCATAAAATATCAAGGTATACACCTCCAATCAGGGATATAAGTCATCACATTGACTCCATACCAAGGGCTAGTTTTCCTAATAAAGCAACATACAAAATGAAACCACAACATAATGAGGAAATCAAGAAGCAAGTGTAGGAGTTGCTTGATAAAGGGCTAATAAGAGAAAGCCCTAGTCCTTGTGCAGTTCCCACTGTCCTAGCACCGAAGAAGGGAGAATAATGAAGGATGTGCATTGATTTTAGATCCATAAATAGGATCACAATCAGGTATAGGTTCCCAATTCCAAGGATTAAAGATTTAATGGATTGTCTAAGTGGAGCAAGATTCTTTTCCAAGATAGACCTTAAGAGTGGGTATCACCAAATTAGAATTAGGCAAGGTGATGAATGGAAGACAACATTTAAAAAAAATGAAGGTTTCTATGAATGGCTTGTAATTCCTTTTGATCTCCAATTCCCCCAACACTTTCATGAGACTAATGAATGAAGTACTCAAGCCTTTTATTGGTAAGTTTGTAGTGGTTTATCTTGATGACATTTTAATTTTCAGTTCTAGTAAAGAAGAGCAATTACATCATTTGGATTTGGTATTAAGAAGTTTGAATGAAGAGAAACTAATGATTAATCTAAAAAAGTGTGAGTTTCTAAAGATAGAGATACTATATCTTGGGTTTGTGATCACAAAGGGAACATTAACAATGGATCTTAGTAAAGTTGAAGCAATCTTCAATTGGCCTCCACCCAAATCAGTTGCTAAGGTAAGGATTTTTCATGGATTAGCAAGTTTTTATAGTAAATTCATTAAGAGTTTCAGTCATGTGTGTGCACCCATAATAAACACCATAAAGGGAGATAGGAGAAAGAAATTTGTTTGGACTGAGGAGGTTGAAAATATTTTTTAGTGTTTGAAGAAAAGGGTAGCAGAGCAGCCTATATTGGCTTTACCAGATTTTAATAAGGTCTTTTCCATTGAGTGTGATACTAGTGGCTATGCTATAGGTGATGTATTGAGTCAATTAAATAGACCTATTGCATTATTTAGTGAGAAACTGAATGAGGCTAAAAATAAATACTCTTCTTATGATTTAGAAATGTATGTTACGGTTCAACCTTTGAAAAAATGGAGGCATTATCTTCTTTCAAAGGATTTTATAGTCTATACTAATAACCATGCTCTTCAATTCCTAAACACTCAAGAGAAACTTAGTCATAGTCATGTCAAGTGGGTAGAATTCTTGCAAGGTTTCACTTTCACTATTAATCATAAGAAGGGACAATCCAATAAAGTAGCTATTTCTTTAAGTAGGAGAGCACTAATGGTGCAGGAGATTCAGTTTCAAAGTGTGGGAGTTGAAGCATTAAAAGGTACGTATGTTGATGATGCGGATTTCAAGGAGATATATGAGTTTTGTTTACAGCCGAGCATAGTAGCACCCATGATAAATGGCCTGATTTTATGATTCAAGATGATTTGATATTAAAAGGGGCACAACTTTGTGTACTGAAGTGCTCAATGAGAGACAATCTAATAAAGGAAAAGCACCATGGTAATTTAGCAGGTCATTTTGGCCTTGATAAGACTTTGGAGTAGTTAAGAAATTACTTTTAGCCTACAATACAAATTGATGTAAGGAAGTTTGTTGAGAAATGCACTATTTGTCAAAGAGCAAAGGGAAGTAGAACCGATGCAGGGTTGTGTCAGCCTCTTACTATTCCTCATAAGCCTTGGGAGTCTATTAGCATGGATTTTTTCATGGGGCTACCAAGAACACAAAGGGGTTTTGACTTAGTCTATGTTGTGGTTGACTAGTTCTAAAAAATGGTTAATTTCATCCCTTGTAAAAGAACCAATGATGCATCATACATTGCAGGTTTTTTCTTCAAAGAAGTGGTCAAAATTCATGGTTTTCCTCTCAGTTTAGCTTTAATCGAGGTAGTAAGTTCATTGGATATTTTTGGAGGACATTGTGGACGAAACTTGGCACCAACCTTAGTTTTAGTTTTTACTACCATCCTCAAACTAATGGGAAAATTGAGGTGGTTAATAGAAGCTTGGGAAAAAAATTTAGATTCTTATCCAAGGAGCAATCTACTCAATGAGATCTTGTCTTGCCTAAAGAAAAATTTTCCTACAATGATTCCATGAATAGGAGTATTGGGAAGAGTCCTTTTCAAGTAGTTTATGGTTTGCAACCTAGAGGAGTATTTGAGTTGAGGGATATCAATGGAATGGAAATACCAAGTGCTAAACGAGAGAAATTTGTTATTGCAATGTAGGAGATCCATACACAAGTTAGGGAGAAAATTCAAAATAGTGTTTACAAATACAAGCAAAGGGTCGATATGAAGAGAAGAGAAGTTCATTTCAAAGTTGGGGATTTGGTTTTATCCCATCTCAGAAAAAAAGATATTTCCAAAGGGTCAATACTCCAAGTTGTAGATGAAAAAGATGGGGCTTTGCAAGATTGTGTATAAATTTGCAAACAATGCATATGAAATTGAGCTACCCAAGGGAGTTGGCATTTCACCTATATTCAATGTTTCTAATTTGTACCCATTCAAAGGGGATGTTGTTGTAGATGATGGAGTAGGTTCCTAATCACTTTCAAATGTTGAGTGGCTTCAAGATCTTCCACCTCTAGTAGACTTGTAGAGTTGGAGTGTATCATTGATACCAAGGAACTCAAGAAGACAAGGAACAAGGCATATCTCTAATATTTGGTCAAGTGTAAGGGTCTTCCCATTGAAGATGCAATGTTGATGACTAAAGCATACATTCTCAAGCATGGTTACATTCTTGTAGACCTCCATTAAGGTGGAACTTGAATCTTTTCTTTCTAGGGAGTATGATGTAGGGGCATCCTTGATGCACCTTTTGATGCAAATTGTTGTCATGTTGCAAAACTTTGGTTTTTGATTTGGTTGGATTTAATAAGGTCATGTAAAACTGTTGGTGTAAATAAAGTCGTGTACCTAGTTAATTCATTACTATGAGACTTATTTACACATGTTAAGTTTACTTAGGTCCTAGGAAGGAATCTTTGTAGAAGGTGTTAGTTGTCCTTAGTGTAAGGAAATCAGAGGTGTGGAAGAAACTTTCCTAACGTCAAAACCACAGGGAAGTAAGCAGACAGTACTTTTAATTTTCAAATTACAATCCAATTAAGACACACATGAAATATTTACATAAATAGAGAAGATACTCAAAGACAATGAACAACAGATTTACGTGGGAAACCCTTTCGGGAAAAAACCCACCACACCAAGCTGAATCTCTTTGTATTACAACAACAACAATTACATATAATCAGAGATACAACTCTCTGGTATTAGTTCACAGTAGTTTCATTCACTGTTCTTCCTGTTATAGAAATGCTCTCAAGAATCTGACTCATCTATATCCCTCAGAATTGATCTGCTTTTATTTTTATCACATTCTAATTTTTTGTCTTCTATTCATCCTTATCCACCCTTGCCCCATTGTAGAAAGTTTCCTCTTGAGAGTTTATTTTTCCCTGCATGGAGTTCAGCTTCAGCGTCGCAACTATTGCAAAAATCTAACTGCCATCCATTTGAAAATTGCTTCCTCTAATTGGTCCATGAGGCTCCACATAGGATGGTCGATTTGGTCAAAGGTGTTCAACTTTGTTGGCATATCGGTGAGACATTAATAGTGTCTCCCTGATGCCACAAAGTCTTCATATCGATATCGGCATAAGTCCCAACAGTCTGCAAGATGATATAATAAATGCCATGAGTCATACCGAATCCATCGACATCCAATGCATTCCTATCGGCAAGAGATTTCTCATCGGCTAGACTCATACCGATGCTCACAAAGTCACAATGACTTCAACTTTTCCATCGCCAAGACTTTCCATTCGCCAAGAGGTTTCGCCGAGTCTCCTCAAGTTTCACCGGAGCACCTGACAGTCAGCAAGACATTCGTCTTTCACAAAGACTTCACTCTGAGCAAACAAGTCTTATCGAGTTGGCAAGACTTTTGTCTTCGCCAAGACGTTTCATTGAGCGTTGAGACCTCACATCGAGCAACCAAGTCTTACCAAGTCGGCAAGACTTTTGTCTTTCACCGAGACCTCACAACGAGCACCGAGACCTCACATCGAGCACTCATGTCTTACCGAGTCGGAAAGACATATGATCTTCACCAAGACCTTTCACCGAACGCCAAGAGCTACTTCGATGACTTCAGTTGTATCCCCGTCGGTGAGACCTTCCATTGTCGCTGGGACCTCATACCAAAAACCCGTCACCGCGAAGGCCATATGCTATCGATAAGACTCTCTTCAGTCATTGGGATTTCATACCGAGCGATCAAGTCACCCTGAAGACACCAGCTGTTGTGATTCTTCCTGAAGCCCGATAAGAACATACTGTCGGCCAGAGGTCTCCATTCGACAAAAGGTCACAACGAAAGCTTCTTGTCACAGTGATAGTTCATTCGGCAAGACACCAACCTTGTCTCAGCGACTTGGAACATTTCAAAGGATTCAAAACAGTTAGTCAGCCAAACATGATTAATATCACAGTGACTTTTCCCTTCAGGAGTTCCATGTCAGTATGGATTGAGGCACATATTCCAACAATCTCCAACTTGACGAAGACCTTACTGACAATTCTGGAGAGCATAATAAAACTATTAAAATTCATGGGCCAACAGGCCCATCGAACTGGAAAACCACCTATATTTTTCTATGCTCATAGGCTTCGTCAATGCATCTGCAACATTCTCCAGAGTATCCACTTTCTCCAAAGAGACCTTCCCATCCTCCACCATATATCCCGTACAAAATGATACTGTACATCTATATGTTTTGTCTTGGCATGGAAAGTAGGATTTTTCACCAAACATATAGCACTCTGACTGTCACAGTAAATTGTAATTTTTCCTTCATCAAAACCAATGTTAGAACACAAACGTTTTAACCAGATTGCTTCTTTACAGGCATGTGTAGCTGCCATGTATTCTACCTCTGTAGTGGACAGAGCGACTACAGCCTGCCGCTTGCTCATCCAACTCACTGCACCACCATTCATCATGAAAACATATCCACTGGTGGATCTTCTGTTGTCAATGTCCCCTACCCAATTAGAGTCCACATAACCTCGAATACTGGGTATGTACAAGATCATCATGGAAAAAACAAGCCCTTAAGTGGCAAAAAAATCAGAAAAATCAGAGTTAGACAACTTCACGTAAAAAATTGAATAAGTTATCTATATTATTTCAAAAATATGTAAGAATAGAATTTGTAGAAAATTGAACATGGTTTCTAAACTACTAGGTTTATTTTTATTTTTTTTAAATCTATTTGGTGAAAATTTGAAATTTCAATGCAGTAGTACTTAAATTTCAGGGAAAAAATAAGAAGTAGGTGTCTGTCTAACCACTCTAACCACAGTAAAATGATAATATTTTTTTATAATATTTTAGACATAAGTAGAGGACTCATTTCTGGATGTGATGCATAGTTTTTGTAATTTTTTTCCAAGTAAAAAATTAATTATGATTTTTTTATTACAAATTTTAAAAAATAAAAAAAACTCATATGTTTGACCACCTTAACTTGGTCAAAACTTCATGAAATTCAATTTTTACTTTTTAATCTTATAGTATGCAAAGCATAGAATGTGATGCATGTTTTGGATTCAAAAAATGTGATACCATTTGAAAGCTATAGATTTTTTCAATCAGCCTATGAATCAACACTTTAGTCATAATTCAAATAGAAAATAAATAATAATTATTTAGTAGATTCAAAGTAAAGCATAATTCATATTTTTGGAAAGCTGAGAATCTCCTTTAAAAACTCTTCATTTCATCAATTTTGGGTAAGAAAAAAGTCGTCAGCCACATACCCTACAAATACCCATCATATTGCCACTTTTTGGCCCATCATGATCTTGCACATACCCTACTGAGAGTCCTCTATGATTCAACCAAGTTACCATGGTAACACAAAGCATAGTCTGAAGTTCCCTTCAGGATATCTAAACACTCTTTTCACAACATCCCAATGTGTCCTTCCTGGATTAGCCATAAACTGATTAAGTACTCCCACTGCTTGAGCAATTTCTAGCCTTGTACAAACCATTGCATACATAAGGCTGCCAACCACACTAGCATATACACTGGTCATGTCCTCCATCTCAATAGGAGATTTTGGGCAGTCTTCAACAGATAGCTTTGTTCCTTGCATAACTGGAACAACTAGCTGCTTGCAATCAGTCATACAAAATCTCTCTAGAACAGTCATGATGTACTTACTCTGATTGAGCCAAAGTTTTCTATTTTTCCTGTTCCTGGTTATTTCCATTCCCAAAATATACCTTGCTACACCAAGATCTTTCATTTCAAACTTTGCAAACAATTGAGACTTAAGATCAGAAATCATTAGCTTACTATGAACAACATATCATCAACATAGAGAGCAATAATAAGAACTTGATCACTTTCAGCTTTGTAATACACACATGATTAGATTTTGATCTTACAAATCCCAATGACAACACAAACATGTCAAAATTTTGGTACGCATTCTAGGAGACCTGTTTTAACCCATAGGAGATTTCTTCAACTTGCAAACCAGTCTTTCTTTACCTTTTTCCACAAAGTGCTCCGGTGGGACATATAAATTTTTCTTCATGATCACCATGAAGAAATGTTGTCTTCACATCCATCTGTCAATTTCTAAGTCATATGCTGCTGCAAGTGACAAAAGAAATCTAATAGATGTCAGCTTCTACAGGAGAAAAGATTTCTCCATAATCAATTCCCTCTACCTAAGAATAACCTTTTGCAACCAGGCTTTATATTTTTCTACCTGCGCCTTTGGACCAATTTTCTTTTTAAAACCCATTTGCAACCCACAACTTTCCGCCTTTAGGCAATGGCACCAAACTCTAGGTATCATTCTTTTCTAATGATGTCATTTCTTCATTCATGGCTTCCAACCAAGAGTTTGAATCAGACATTTTAAATGCCTCTTTCACCCTAGGTTCATCAGTGCTAGAAATTAAAGCATAGGCACAAGTAGACTCTATCAAAGAAAACCCATACCTATCAGGTTGCTTTCTTTCACGAGTTGACCTCCTCACATGCTGAGGCTGAGGTGGTTCTTCATCTTCTTCAGAACTTTCAGAGCTACTTGAACTTTCCTCAGTATTAGGTACATTTTGATTTTTCAATTCCTCTTTATCTAGTGTCAGAGGAATTTCTACTACATCCTTTTCATTTTTTGATTTCTTCTCTGACTGTGGATCCAGTGTAGAAGGCTTTAGCTCACGAAAGATGACACTTCTATTGTACAAAACCTTCTCAGTCTCAGGATTCCAAAGCTTGTATCCTTTTATGCCAACACTATAGCCAATAAAAAAACACTTTACAGCTTTGTTTTCCAACTTAGATATTTTTTCAAATGACACATAAGCATATGCCTCACAGCCAAAGAAATGAATATGTCTCAGAGGGGGCTTCTTTCCAGACCATGCTTCCAAAGGTGTCTTCTCAACAAGAGCAGAGTTAGGAGAACGATTTACCAAGTAACATGCTGTAGAGACTGCTTTAGCTCAGAACTTCTCTTCCAAGCCAGTACTGCTCAACATACTTCGTGCTCTTTCCATTACTGTCTTGTTGACCCTTTCAGCAACTCCATTTTGCTGTGGAGTGTAAGGTGTAGTCTTATGTATTTTAATTTCATGATCTGTACAGTACCTTTCAAATTCATCTAAACAAAACTCACCACAATTGTCAGTCCTTAAACATTTTATTTTCCTACTAGTCTGATTTTCAACAAGGTTTTCAAATTCCTTAAACCGACTAAACACTTTTGATTTACTTAGAAAATATAAAAATGTTCTTCTTGAATAATCATTAATAAACAACACATAGTATCTTGATTTAGATAGAGAAGGAATATTCACTAGACCAAAAATATCAAAATGAATATAATCAAGCAAACCAGAAGATTTGTGAGGACTGAAATAAAATCAAACACGGTGTTATTTCCCATATATGCAATGTTCACAAAATTCAAACTCAAGGTTACAATCTTCAAGCCCTTCTACCAGGTTTTTATTTTCAAGGTTTTTAAACCTTTCTCACCAATGTGTTCTAGCCTATGATGCTAGAGCATAGTCTTTTCTGCTAGAAGTTTAACCTCCATGGAGTTTACACCATTAGGAATGTTTTCCTTCTTTTCTCCATGAGTAGCTTTTAGTGACTTTGCAGAGACAGTATTGCATTGAACAACATGTGCATCTATCTTGTACAAGGTACCAATTTGATCACCCCTAGCCAACACCATTGCGCCTCTAGTCATCTTGCAGCCATTTCCAGAGAATGTGACTTGCACTCCGATATCATTTAGCTTACTTACATAAAGTAAAATTTGGGCCAGACCTAATATATGCATCACATCATTGATTCCCTTCACTCTTCCATCAGGGAATTGAATTGACTCTTCCACGGCCAACAATTTCCAAAGATTCATAATCACTTGCTAGATACACCTTTCCACCATCATAGTTTTCATACTTTTTGAACCAGTCTCTATGAGATGTCATGTGGAAAGATGCTTCAAAATCAATCAGCCAAACATCATCTGATGCCCGTGTAGCCAAAGCTACAATGAAGGCATCTGCATCACTCTGAGAAGAATCATTTCTAGAAGAGTTCTTCTTCTTTTTCTCCTCCTTGCAATCTTTTCGGATATGACCAGGTTGCCCACAATTCCAGCACTTCACCTTGGACTTCTTGCCAGGAAACTTTGATCTCCCTTATGATCTCGATCTGGATTTCTTGTCCTTCTTCTTTTCTTTCTCCTTCGATCTGCCTCTGACAGCCAGAGCCTCCTTTGCCATCTTAGAAGATTTTCTTCTCATCTCTTCATCACCAGATGATCTCAAGAATCTGGAAAATAACATAGCAACAACATGCAGCGATCTTCATCTTTAATCTTCACACCAACAAATGTTAATTGAGCAATTAGCATGTTGAATGCATTGAAATGACCAGCAATAGATCCTCCCTCCTACATTCTCAAAGAGTAGAGCTTCTTCCTCAAGAATAATTTCTTCACCAAGGAATTGCCTTGATAAATAGATGCCAGTCTTTTCCACAAGGAAGATGCAGTCTTTTCTTCATGCACGTTCAGAAGAACAGAGTCTACCAAACAGAGCCTTATCAACCCCTTAGACTTTCTATCTGCAAGATCCCAATCCTCTTGCTTCATGCCTTGAGGCATCGTTCTAGACACAACAAGCCACAAATTATGATCCACTAACATATCTTCCATTTTGAGTTTCTACAACTCAAAATTGCTACCATTGAATTTCTCTATTTCCATCTTCTCGAATGTGCTCACCATCTTAATTTGTAATTAAATTATCAGACCTCTATCAAACTCCCACTAAAAAAGAATTGACACAAAAAACCCAACCCTCTCACAAGGATAACACAACTGGCCAAGCTCTGATACCACTTGAAAGGAAAGCAGAGGTGTGGAAGCAACTTTCCTAACGTCAAAACCACAGGGAAGTGGCAGTACTTTTAATTTTCAAATTACAATCCAATTAAAACACACATGAAAGATTTACAGAAACAGAGAAGATACTCAAATACAATGAACAACAAATTTATGTAGGAAACCCTTTCAAGAAAATACCCACCACACCAAGCTGAATCTCTTTGTATTACAGTAACAACAATTACATACAATCAGAGATACAACTCTCTAGTATTAGTTCATAATAGTTTCATTCACTGTTCTTCCTGTTACAAAAATGCTCTCAAGAATCTGACTCATCTATATCCTCAGAATTGATCTGCTTTTATTTTTATCACATTCTGATTTTTTGTCTTTTGTTCATCCTTATCCACCATTGCCCCATCGTATAAAGTTTCCTCTTGAGAGTTGATTTTTCCCTGCATGCAGTTCAGCTCTAGCGTCGTAACTGTTGTAGAAATCTAACTGCCATCCATTTGAAAATTGCTTCCTTTGATTGGTCTACGAGGCTCCACATAGGATGGTCAATTTGGTCAAAGACGTTCAACTTTGTTGGAATATTGGTGAGACACTAACAGTGTCTCCCCGATGCCACAAAGTCTTCATATCGATATCGGCGTAAGGCCGAACAGTTTGCAAGACGATATAACACAATATAACAAATGCCATGAGTCATATCGAATCCATCGACATCCAATGCATTCCTATTGGCAAGAGATTTCTCATCGGCTAGACTCATACCGATGCTCACAAAGTTACAACGACTTCAACTTTTCCATCGGCAAGACTTTTCATTTGCCAAGAGGTTTCACCGAGTCTCCTCAAGTTTCACCGGAGCACCTAACAGTCGGCAAGAAATTCGTCTTTTTCCAAGACTTCACTCCGAGCAAACAAGTCTTACCGAGTCGGCAAGACTTTTGTCTTCGCCAAGACGTTTCATCAAGCGCCGAGACCTCACATTGAGCAACCAAGTCTTATCGAGTCAGCAAGACTTTTGTCTTTCACCGAGACCTCACAGCGAGCGCCAAGACCTCACATTGAGCACTCACGTCTTATCAAGTCGGCAAGACATTTGACCTTCGCCAAGACCTTTCACCAAGTGCCAAGAGCTATTTCGATGACTTCAGTTGTATCCCCGTCGGTGAGACCTTCCATTGTCGTTGGGACCTCATACCGAAAACCCTTTAGTGTCACCGTGAAGGCCATATGCTATTGGTAAGACTCTCTTCGGTCGCTGGGACTTCATACCAAGCGATCAAGTCGCCCCGAAGACACTAGCTGCTATGAGTCTTCCTGAAGCCCAATAAGAACATATTGTCGGCCAGAGGTCTCCATTCGACAAAAGGTCACAGTGAAAGCTTCTTGTCATAGCGATAGTTCATTCGGCAAGACACCAACCTTGTCTTAGCGACTTGGAACATTTCAAAGGATTCAGAATAGTTAGTTGGCCAGACATGATTAATATCACAATGACTTTGCCCTTCAGGAGTTCCATGTCAGTATGGATTGAGGCACATATTCCAACAATTAGTTGTTATCTTATCTTTTGACTTGTAACACATGTGAACCTAGGTACAAGTGTGATTAGTTATCTCATGTCATATGACTAAGATACTTGTCATAATCCTATGACATCTTGTATCTCACCTTGGCTATATAGCCAAGGGGTCTCTAATACACAACACACATATCATTGAATCATATTGATAAGAATATAGTTTATTCTTGTCACATTCCATTCTCTCTCTTTGTGGTTTCCATTTGGCCTCACAATCTTGGCAACTGCAACCAATTCTAACAAAGACCATATGGGGTCATTTAAGTCCATTGTGTAATATTTTGGTGTCATGTTGTAAAAAGTTGCAAATATTGCAAAATGTTGTCAAAAACTTGCAAATGTTGTCATTAGTGTTAACAAAGGAGTTGGTGGTTGGTTTTTTAGTTGTCAATGGTTGCAATTTGTTAAATATTCCATGTAACCTCAATCACAAAGGTTGGAGAAAGCTGGAATGAAAAGATCTTCATTTTTCCACGTTTGATTTGAAATTTCCTATGTAAATAAGTTTGAGAAAAATGTTGTACGACTTGGTACGGTCTAGTATAGCCCTGTTGGTGATTGAGGAAGTTGAGGAAGTGTCTTATATTTCCAATGCTTTTGATCTAATCATATTTCATTGTATTTTGTGAAAGATATTACAAATTTTATGTGGACAGGTATAAACCCTACCCAAGGTTTCCAAGGAACAAATTAATTTGATGGGCAGAGTTTCCACTGATGAAAACCCATGAAAATTGGTGGAAATCTCTACCCCGATGCTGCCCATGTGTTGAGAAAAGGAGGATTCTTGGTTCTCAGTTTTGAGGGAGTTCTCCATGACAGTGTCTTCAAATTAGCTTACAAATTATCATAAAACCCTTGTTTGATTAAGGGTTAACAAATCTATGCATTGTGTTCTCTTGGGTGGATGATAATTTGTTTTAGCATGTTGTAAAAGACCTGTTCAAGCTAGGAGTTCATGTGATAAGTTGTGTTTTCCTTTGTTTGATGGTATGCTCAAAAGCACCTAGTGGCAACAAGTTCTAGTTTGCATGTTTCAGTGTGTTAATCACTTGGTTGAGGCCATGTAGATTTTGAAATCCCTAGAAGATGTTGTAACAAGTCTGAATACATCAAGTTTCCCATATTCCATGTTTCCTTCAATGATTGAGTGTCGCTAGGGTGTTGTTTCCATGTTTTAGGCTTAGGAGTAAATTTTGAAGAACGAACAAGGTGTAGATGTGCATCATTTGTGTTGAAACCTTGTTTGGAAAGTGTCAAGGTAGTTGTATGTATCCTGATAGAGTTCATGCACAAATAGGAATTCTTCAGTGATCATGTTCTCTACATAGACATGATCAATTAATATCCCATTGGTAGGCTTGTCATTGATTCTTCCAACTATGTAAAAAGGACCATCAGATGCATTTTATTTTGTGAGAAAGAAATGTCAAGGGGAATTTTGGCTTGGCCCTATGAGGTTTAGCATCAATAAATTCCACTACTTTCTCCATTTCATGCTCATTTTCATATTTTTTGTTTTCATCATCCATGTAAGCATTCGTCACATCATTCTTTGTTTCACTAGCTTTAACAAATGAAATAGTGTCTAATTGTTGGTTTTTGAAGTTTTGAAATTTTGAATCTTGACATCCCTATCATACTTGTCATCCCCGACATTCCTTTCCTTGAAATTTCACTTTTACCCCTATTCCTTTTTAGAGTTTCAAATTTTCCCATCCCTAATACCATTTATTTGGCATCCCTAAAACCCAAAGCCTACAAGTCTCATCAAATGTCTTTAGTCCTTTTTGTTTGTCAAACTTTCAAACTTCTGCATCCATCTCATCCCTTGGTAAATGTGCCCCCTTCATCTTTACTTCTCACTATCATATACATTATACTCCAAAAATTTATTAAATCCTTTAAAGTAAGACTTTTGGCCTTACCCTTAATCAGGTATATTTTTCCATCAACCCCAAAAGCCCAAAACTCTATCAATTTCTCTATATAAATTATTATCCATACATTTGGTCATTCCTTAACTCGATAACATGTTAAGCCCCATCCAAAAATTCAATCATGACATCTTAAAAACCTTTTCTTTGTATTGATATGGTAGTGTTATCATTTTATGCCTTATTGTCAATTCCTTATAATTATTGGACCCGTTATTATAATTGATTTGGGACATCCTAAATGGGTCCCCTAAGTGTCAAAGGATGCAAAAATCCCTAAAAAAATTAACTTTGGGTTGTTTATGGAGTTTTCCTTTGTATTTTGTGTCTTTTAACCTTTCAAACTTTTGGGGTTGTTCATAATTTCCCCAACAATCCCAACAACCTACTTAATTCCTCGGTCTAAGAGTTGGTTTTTGGAGTTTTCAAGCTTTGATATCCCAATCATACTTGTCATCCCTAGCATGCCTTTCCTTAAAATTCCACTTTTCCCTTTGTTCCTTTTAAGAGTTTCAAAGTTTCTCATCCCCAATACTATTCCTTTGGCATTCCTAACCCCTGAAGCCTAATAGTATTAAAAAATGTCCCAATCCCTTGTATTTGTCAAAATTTCAAACTTCCTTACCCATCTCATCCCTTTGTACCTATTCGCCTTCATCTTCACTTCCCAATCTTCAATATATTGTACTCCAAAAAGTTACTAAATCTTTCAAAGTTAGAGTTTTTTTCTTACCCATAATACGATATATTTTTTCCATCAATTCCAAAAGCCCAAAATTCTATTGATTGCTCTATATAAGCTATCAGAATCAGATATTTGGTCATTCTTATGTTAAGCCCCATCAAAAAATTCAATCCTAATACCCTAAAGATTTTTCTTTGTCAAGGTTCTATTGTCAGCATTCCTATCTCACATCTTTCCTACCATTAATTTCTTGTCCCCCTGACACCTGAATCTTGACATCCAAATGCATTTCCTTTCCAAGATTTTGGGCCTGGTTTTCTCAACATACCTATCAAACTTTCCTTCCATGTTATGTTATATATTGAAACTCTGTTGTTTAAAGTTTCCCACCTAGCCTCTTAGACAACTCATAAATGTGACTAATGCATCTACAATACTACATGCTAGTAGTTAAAAATACATATTTATGATATCATATCCATTACATATAACATAATCAAATATTTATATTGATTTATACTCTTATTTTACATATATTTCATATTAAATATATTATAATATAACTAAATTTATTTATCTTGATTAATATTATTATTTAATGTATATAAATTTCATACTAGATAAATTTATCTTACAATACAAAGTTATAACAATATTTATTTAAATTTAATAATTATATATTAATTTTATAGAAAATATAAAAGTGTATATTAATAATTTCATTTATATTTTAAAATATAGTACCTACATTTTACATATCTATATTTAAAAAATATACATTAACATATTTATATTTAACAAATTTATATTATTAAAATAATTAAATAATAAATTATGATTTTTTCAAAAGTAAAAGCAAATTATTTTACACAACAATTCTTCACATCAAAATAAAATATCTCTTAAATTAAAAAAATAGATACTTTTTAATTAAATGTATGTCAATATCTATAATTCAGAAGCCCACCTCACTCAGTGTTACAAGTATTAACATAGAAAAACATTAAGAGAAATAAAAAGATTACATAGGATCTTCATCACTAGATACCCTGGAAATACTGATAACTCCACACGCTAAACAGATTCTCCAAAAAAATTTCTCGTAGAGGGAGAAAGATATTCATCCCAAAAGTCCTCACAACACCACAAATCTAAACTCCTGCAACATCTCAGATCAATTCTGCAAAATTTGATGGCAGTTCTTCAATTACCACATTGTAGAATTTTTGTATATCCACGAGCATTCTCTCATCATCCCGGGTGACAAAGTTAATTGCCACATGCTTCCTACCAAATCGCCCACTACAACATATACAGTGGAGATAGTTTTCTGGTTGTGTTGGCATATCGTAATTGATAATGAGATAAAGTTCATGAACATCAATGCATCGGGTCAAAAGGTCAGTCGTAATCAGAAATCTGGAAGAACCAGATCTGAATTCTCTCATATGATGTCTCTAGTATTCTCATCCATACCGCCATGTGTTGCAGAGACTCTGTGATCACGAGCTCTCATTTGGTCTGTGAGCCAATCAACCTTTCTCCTGCTATTGACGAAAATCACACTCTCATGTGTTATTGCTAACGTTTCACACATCACATAGGGTGTCTGGCTTATAATCCTCTTTGTCCACATTGACATAGAACTGTTTAATACCCTCCAGAGTTAGCTTCACAACAATCCGTACCGGATTATTCATGAACTTCCTTGTGATCTGCAAGGCTTCCGGAGACATTGTAGTGAACAAAGCGCCAACTTGGAGTTTCAGAAGAAGTAAGTAAAAGATATCACATGTCTGACAGAAAAAGAAGATCAATTAATGAACAAAACAAAGGATTGTTTGTAAAAGTTGCATATGATAAGATCTAGTCCAGATTCCTATTAGTATTTTATAAATGCAGCTCTAATATTACCCGATACTTGAGATCAAGTGAGAACAAGTCATCTGGTTCATAAAGAACAAATATTTTAATATAATCAGAGCGCAGGGCACGGCGACGCAGCATATCATAGACCCTGCCAGGTGATCCCACAACAACATGCACACCAGATAGGAGAATACGTTGGTCCTCCCGGATGCTCGTTCCTCCAACACAAGCATGTACCTTAACTAGTAGGGAATCACCAAGTGCCCTCATTACTTTTTCTATTTTCTGTGCCAGATCTTGAGTTGGTGCCAGAACTAATGCCTGGCAGTCCCGCAGATTGTAGTCCAGCTGTTGAAGAATTCCTGAACACAATGTAACAGTCTTTCCTGAACTAATGCTTGCGTAGAGAGTGAATGAGTAGCGGATTGAACCCTTAAAGAAAATGCAGTTCACGAGCCTTGTGTATAGGGCATTTGACGTTTCACATATGGTGAAGAATTGAAGGCTTGAAGCCTATGTATCTCATTTATGCATGCATTGAAGGCTTCAAGTGTGCCGAGTGACACAAATTAAATGCGTCATTTTCCTCAAAGCTAGGTACACCAGTTATTTCAAAGTATTAAAATTTAATGTGCAGATCGATGCAGGGAAAAGATTATTCTTTCAAATTTGCAACGTGTAAGTTGCAGGATTCATTCCCAAGGACATGCAATACCTATCATTCCATAGAGCGCCGCCAAATCTATTCTTTAGGTTATTCCACGCACTCGATTGCATTCTTCTATTTAGGCTATTTTCACTCAATTCTCATAATACAATCGTGCGAGCAGTACATTTAATCTGGTATTTCACTCTTTGCAGTACATGGTAAACAGCTTTCAAGACATTAATCTGCACACATTTCCCAGCACTGATATCAAAGCTTGATCATTTCGAATCAAGAACCTTATGCCGCATTGAATTTGCAATCAATTCCGCACATTTCCCCAATCTCGTCTGGATTTCGATGTCCTCCGGAATGGCGTAATTGTGATAGGATGATAAAGATCTATAATGTTTTGATATGTTTTTTAAACTATTCTTAAATTTGATTTTTATAAAATTATTCTTTTAATTAAATTTAATGATTTGTATAAGAAAAAAATTAATATTTTTTTGAAACCATAATTTGTTTTCCTAATTACTTCAATATCTATAAAATATTATATTATATTATATTAAAAAAAATCATTAGTTTATATTATATTATAATTAATAATAATATTTTACTAAGAAGAGGATTATAAGTAATATTATTTAAATTATAATTAAACTAATAAAATCTTAAAACAAGAGTTGCAGGATAGTCAAAAAGTTATAGAATAGTTATGTTTTAATTAGTTGTGTTTGATAAGTTTTAGCAACAATGTTGACAAAACAAATAAATAAATAATAGTTATAGTAGCAAAAACAAATTTGGGACCCCAAATTTCCTTTTTACTTCAAATGGTCTTCAAACATAGAAACTTCATGTAGATGTTAATGAAATGTTTTATGCACATGTTTTGAAAGATGTTATCCAATTTTTTATTTACAAGCAACTAATATGGTTGGCAGCCTCCATTAGTTTATATTATATTATAACTAATAATAATATTTTACTAAGAAGACGGTTATAAGTAATATTATTTAAATTATAATTAAACTAATACAATCTTAAAACTTGGGCAGCGAAGTTCCTGCCAAAAAATTATAGAATAGTTATGTTTTAATTAGTTGTGTTTGATAAGTTTTAGCAATAATGTTGACAAAATAAATAAATAAATAATAGTTATAGTAGCATAAACAAAATTGGGACCCCAAATTTCCTTTTTACTTCAAATGGTCTTCAAACATAGAAACTTCATGTAGATGTTAATGAAATGTTTTATCCACATGTTTTGAAAGATGTTATCCAAATTTTTATTTACAAGCAACTAATATGGTTAGCAACCTCCCAAACCTCAGCCCATAAATTCAATCTTTTGTCAATGTCCTCAACACTACTAGATGAACAAACAATTTCCAAATGTAAGAGATTCTTGAATGTCTAACCAATATTACCAACATTTACATCCCATGAAATAATAATTGATCTGAAAAAATTCCTTTGTTCATTATTCAAACTCAAGGAATTATGTTTCAATTCTAGCAAGCAATATCACAAATGATAAGTAACATGAAATTTACTCTGTTTTCAGTTTATCTAAAGCCAAAAATGAGATTCCAACATTACATTTCAGAATATTACATTAAAAACAAATAACTTGTTTGCATACAAAAAATCAACACCATAATGCATGTTAATCAAAATGTTAAGCAGCGATATTCAAATTTAATCTTTCTGCTCATGTAAAACAATCATGAAATTCAAAACAAACTGTTGCACTGATGCTGAAATTTTTTATTTCACTACTAAATATTTTGAACTTATGTAGTCCACCAGGCAATCTGAACTTCATCTCAAAAATTGTGATTCAGTTGAGAAAATATTATACTCATTTAGTAGACTGACATAGCTTCAATCTAAAACATTTTTCTATAGATGATTATGGAAGAGACTCGTGGTACAAAGAAAATGGATATCTGTAAATGAATATGAAAAAACCCTCAGAACAGAACATGCATAATTACTCTCCTATGGGAGACTTTCAATTTTTACACAACCTCAAATTAATAGGATTAACCGATCTACCTAACAACTCATTTACATAACATTTACATAAGATTTACAGTTGGTTTGGATCTATATCATCTGCTTAACAACTTGCAAAATTACAATTTTGAGAGAAACTGCCTCAAAAAAATGGAACTGCACCATAAGCACAGTGATGCCAAGAGACTGTTGATATCGATAGTGGAGTCGCAAATAGGCAAGCGGTAAACATAACAAAGTAGAGCAAGGCACCATGTATTGTGTGTTCTAATATAATGAACTACCTTGGAGCTAGTTCTGAACCTTGATTGCTTAATGTAGGATTTGATCCAATAGTACCATTATCTGGAGGAGGTCCCACACCCCACTTCCCTTCTAATTTTGAAGGTTCAACAACATGAACTCCTCCATCAATCATTCCAAGATCAAATTGATTTGGTTCAGATGGATGTGATGCAATTACTAGAGTATAGACACTGCATGAATAGTCAAGAATACATTAAATCATAAAATGTTGGATCCATAAATATTCCTACATCACTTAATTTTGCCTCCCTGAGCCAACTTACCTATTCATTCCTAAAGGAAAATATGTAGAAGGTGCAATACGATAGTGTGGCCTCAAGCTCTCTGCATCAAATACACCTACTACACCATCACAAAAACTTGCAAATACTAGGAGGCTATCACCTGAGTATATTGCACTTTTCCTTGTCTCTTCCAAAATATCAAGATGCCTCATAGCAGCATGTTTTACAATCTCAAAAATTTGTTCCCTAGTAAAAGGATCTATCAGTTTGAAAACATCTTCTCCAATCTCTGGGGCATTAGAGTCCTCAAACTCTTGATGACTTCACTTCTTTCCATCTATTTTTGTCAAGAAAACACCCATTGGGGAACATTTAACAACCAATGTCAATCATCCATTCAACCTTATAACAAATTTTGGGTTAAAAAACCCACAATTAGAATTTAACAAAACACATGACGTTTGAAATCTTTACATAAAATCAACTTTTTCAGTGACAAAATATAAAATTTTGTTTGGTTCAAGATGTAGTCCTAGAGTGAATTGTTTATTTTATGCTTGCTTGATAGGAGATTACAAATTTAGCTAGGTATAATCAAACCAACATCCTGAACAACTACATTCTACAGAGAGGCATAATAGAGAGACAATAGAAAAGAGAATGGATACCGAGTACCTGATATTTAAAGAAAGAAAGTCCTATGTCCATTTGGAAGCATTGGGAAATTTTAGGACATATTTTTAGCATGTTATGGAGAGTCTAACAAACATAATTTGACCTCTTGACCATCACCATGCACCATCTATAATGCTACAAGAACATCATTAGGCAAGTTTTGGAGGAAGCTTAATTGAATGAATTATGTTTCATTTGACATAGTAAAACCAATCATGCTACAGTCAAAATTGAGCATGTACTTGCATGGTTGGTATTGGTAGTAGACTATAGAAGAGACCACTGTCTTAGTCACTTAAGAGACAATTTTCTAAGAAACATAGATAAATTCTTTAAGCATTAAAGAGTGTTTCCTTTCCAGATGGATTCCGCTCATTTCGTGGCCATTTCCACAGTTTGTGAAGTGCATTTGATGCCAATGTTAAAATAGAAAAACTAGAATTAGTGTATATCAGTCTTGTAATCTCCAAAAGACAATACGTTACTACTTGTATCAAGAAACAGTGTGCAATGCTAATTCTACTTTCATTATGTTTTTATGATAGAGATGAAATCTTACCTTGCTTGAATGTGTCACATCTGGTAGCCTTAGAGACTTACACTAGACTTGATCAATAATTTCAGTCAATTTCCAATTCTCAAGTTCTTGTCTATAGAATCCTCTAAAATCCTTGGCTTAACATCTGTTGTCTGATTGTTGTCTATATTATTCTGCATGTCTCAAATGTAATTTTTTGTAAGAATTCAGACAAAAAAGGAATAATGGAATATTAGTTGTTTTTGATAAAGGAAAAAATAGATTTTGAAGGGACCCAGACCCTTTAACAAAAAGAGCAGGGCTGCAGAAAAGACAACATACAGCCAGCGAAAAAGACCAGCTCCAAAACAAGACCATTCAAGATTTACATTTTACACTTTTCTTGTGGGAGCAGAGAATCATGTCGAAAGAAGGCTTAGAGGATTTATCTTTTTTTCCTTTAACTGTGATCCAACCTTCTTCCACTTGCGTCGCCTTACCATTCCAAACCAACTCGCTACTTTCATGAAGATGAAAGCCAGCAACCAAATTATTTGGAGTATCATCTTGAATCCTTTGCATAGATAAAGACTTTTCTGAAGAAGCACCAGAAAGGGAAGCCGAAGCACATTCACCTAAAATGGCAGTCTTAGACTCAATAGGGGTTGCCCTAGTGACTCCGCCATTTGAGACAAAGGTGGGGTGTCCCAAGACCCAATGATTCAGAAGCAACCACCTCTAAAAAACTCTTATTCTGATCAGCTTTCTTCTCAACTGTATAATGCTGTTGAGAGGTACCTTTCCACCAAGTAGCTTTCTTTGTTTCTTTTCCTTTAGAGATGTTAAATAACTAAAAATATTCTCTATAAATATTCAAAAGAAAAGACATGACTTCATATGTTGTTAAAGAATTAAATGCTTAAGCAAATCCCTTACAAAGTCATTCATAGACATGGCTTGTGGATTTCTCCCTGTACGTTCCATAACACCAGAATGGGAACTAGGTGTATTTACTGTAACATGCATAATGTTTACAATTAGAGCCTATAGACCAAGAAACACTTTAGCTAGAGTTTTTGGTTCTTAAAATCAATATATGGGAATTTTTATGTTGAACGAACACATGCAATCATGATTTTACCTTAGATACCATTGCCTCTATAGGAACCCTTACTACTTCAATACTCTCCAACATACAAATCAAGTGAAGTCTGTTTGCATTAGCTAATATTTTGATGTCATTATCACTTTTTGTGACTGCTAGCAAGTTACCATCTTTGTTGAAACAAAGACGTGGGATGCCCTAAAGTTTGTGACAACATTACACAAGGAAAATACATTAAGATATGGACAAGAGACCTATATCAACAAAATTCTAAATTTTAACAATACTAGTATTTTATATCATATGAAATTCCACCATACTAATAGTTATAAATGATTATTAAACTATTACTTGTAAACCACCCTCAGCCTCAGTAGTTGTCAAAATATTAATGTTATCCATGTCCAAGAACTTAATTATAAATTCATTTCCAGCTGCCAAAAACTAAATTTTGGTTGTATCAAACTGTACAACACCCAAGAAATGCTTCCAGAAACTAGAATAAGTTCTCTTAATTTCTCCTTCACTTTCATTCCACTCAACCAAGAATGACTCACCTTCTTTACTTGTTCCATAAGAGAAAGCTGCATTACAGTAGAAGCAAAGCATGCCTCAACTTTACAAAGATTTTGTTGGTATTTTGTGCTAAAATCTGCCTAGTCATTGCAGGCTTCAACCCTGTGACAATGATCATATGTTATGATTTCCCAAATCCTAGCCTACAGATAATTTTTACCTCATGATAAACATCTGAAACTACTGTATGGCAAAGAAATGAAATTTTTGGAACATTTAACTAGGAAACATAGTGTCAATGTGTGTTGTAGAAAATGTAAGGAAAGCTTAGGTGCGAAAAAAACTCTCCCAACGTCAAAACCTCAAGTAAGAATGTAGATATGACTTTAAATTTTTTGCAATTACAGTTCAATCAGATACACTTGAAAAGAATAATAGAAAAGAGAAATAAAGGCATACACAATTAGACACCAGATTTACGTGGGAAAACCCTTACGGGAGAAAAACCCACCACACCAAGAAAAGCCTCTTTGTATTATAGTAACGAAAATTACATACAGAGATCAGACTTAACTTTCTAATGTCAATTTATAGCAGCAACATTCACTGATCAATCTTGTATAGAACATTAATCTCATAATTCTCTCAAACGCATACAATGAACCCACTCAAATCAATCCGTGTTCAATCGAACAACACTTTCGTTATCTCGAACTATTCACCATCATCCATTACAGAGCGTAATCCATTCTCTCATAGTTTTTTGATCTTCCACACAGGAACGGTCGCAACAGTTCAACTGCCAACGGTTCACATTCTGCTTCTCTCATTAGCTTAGAACACACCATGTAGGACAATCATTCGATCAAATAAGTTCAAACTAAACCACATGTCAGTGAGACACCAGACCGTGTCTCCTCGATGCTAGAACGCATGACTGTCCTTATCGGCAAGAGTCACCACCATCGGCAAGAGTTATATCGAGTGCAAACCCATCAGTCAGACACACTCTATCGCTAAGACTTCACACCGATATCCATCTCATGTAGATCTATCAACAAGAGTTTTTCTATCGCTAAGAGTTAACAATGAACAAAAATCCATCGGCAAGATATCCTCTATCGAAAAGATTTCACACCAATCATAGAACAGTCAGAGAGACCAACACTATTGGCAAGAGTTCTTGTCGAACAAAGACTCGTTGGCCAGACATGTTCTATCAGCAAGAGTTCTCACCGAATACAGACCTATCAGTGAGACCAACAATATCGACGAGAGATCATACTGAATGCAAATCTGTTGACGAGACCAACATTGTCGCTTAGACTCTTATCGAGCCTTCATGTCACCCCAATGAAATTCGTGTGTAAAACCATCGGCGAGACATACCCTATCGGAATGAGTCACTCTGAAGGTTCACATCTCTCCCTGATGCCACTCGTCGCCAAGAGTCTCCCTAATAATCACCAGGAGTCAACCCCTCGGCAAGAGGTCTACTCAGACGGAAAGAGATAGGAATTTCACAGCGATAGCCATGTCTTGCCGATGACTCCCATCGGCAAGACAGAACCAAAGTCTCAGCGACTTTGATCTTTTGAACATAGCTGTTGGTCAGTAAGACATTCTGACGGTCTCATCGATTTTGCTCTTTTCAGGAGTTTCATGTCACTAAGCTTGAGGCACATTTTCCAACAATCTCCCACTTGACGAAGATCTTACTGACACCTTTAGAGCACAACAAAAATACTAAAATTCATGGGCACTAAGGCCCATCGAACTGGAACACCACCTAAACTTGTCTATGCTCACTGGTTTCATCAATGCATTTGCAACATTTTCCATAGTATCCACTTTTTCTAAAGAGAGCTTTCCATCCTCCACTATATCTCATACAAAATGATACTGCACATCAATATGTTTCGTCCTGGCATGGAAAGTAGGATTTTTTGCCAAACAAATAGCACTCTGACTGTCACAGTAAATTGGAATTTTCCCTACATCAAACGCAATGTTAGAACACAAAAATTTTAACCAGATTGCTTCTTTACAAGCGTGTCTTGCTACCATGTATTCTTCCTCTGTAGTGGACAAAGCGACTATAGCCTGCCGCTTACTCATCCAACTAATTGCACCACCATTCATCATGAAAATATATCCACTGGTGGATCTTCTACTATCAATGTCCCTTGCCTAATCAAAATCCACATAGCCTCGAATGCTAAGAGTCCTCTGTGATTCATCCAAATTCCCATGGTAGCACAAAGCATATTCTGAAGTGCCCTTCAGATATCTAAACACTCTTTTCACAACATCCCAATGTGTCCTTCCAGGATTTACCATAAAATGACTAAGTATTCCAATTGATTGGGCAATGTCTGGCCTTGTACAAACCATTGCATACATTAAAATACCAACTGCACTAGCATAAGGCACTTTGGTCATGTCCTCCATCTAATTAAGAGATTTTGGACAGTCTTCAATAGATAGCTTCGTTCCCTACAACACTGGAACAACTAGTAGCTTGCAATCAGTCATACAAAATCTTTCTAGAACAGTATTAATATACTTACTCTGGCTAAGCCAAATTTTTCTACTTTTTTTGTTCCTGGTTATTTCCATTCCCAGAATATACCTGGTTGTCCCAAGATCTTTCATTTCAAACTTTGTAGACAACTAAGATTTTAGATCAAAAATCATTAACTTACTATTGCCTATGAACAACATATCAGCAACATAGAGAGCAATAATAAGAACACGATCATTTTTAGCTTTGTAATATACATAATGATCAAATTTTGATCTTACAAATCCCAATGACAAAACAAAAGTGTCAAACTTCTGGTACCACATTCTAGGAGATTGTTTTAATCCATATAGAGATTTTTTCAACTTACAAACTAGTTTTTCTTTACCTTTTTCCACAAAGTGCTCAAGCTGGGACATGTAAATTTCTTCTTCAAGGTTGCTATGAAGAAATGTTGTCTTCACATCCATCTGTTCAATCCCTAAGTTATACACTACGGAAAGTGACAAAAGAAATCTGATAGATGTCAGCGTAGCTACACAAGAAAATATTTCTCCATAATCAATTCCCTCTACCTAGGAATATCCCTTCGCAACCAACCTCGCCTTATACTTTTCCACACTGCCATCCAAACCTATTTTCTTTTTAAATACCCATTTGCAGCCGACAAATTTTCTGCCTTCAGGCAAGGGCACTAAACTCGAAGTATCATTCTTTTCTAATGATGCCATTTCTTCATTCATGGCTTCCAACCAAGAGTTTGAATCAGACATTCTAAATGCCTCTTTCACAGTCCTAGGCTCATCAGTGCTAGAAATTAAAGCATAGGCAGAAGTAGAATCTAACAAAGAAAACCCATACCTATCAGGTCGCTTTCTTTCACGTGTTGACCTCCTCATAGGTTGAGGCTGAGGTTGATCTTCTTCTTCAGAACTCTCAGAACTGCTTGAGCTCTCCTCAGTTTCAGGTACATTTTGAATTTTGAATTCCTCTTTATCTAGTGTCGGAGGAATTTCAACTACACCCTTTTTATTTTCTGATTTTTTCTCTGAGTATAGATCCAAAGTAGAAGGCTTCAGCTCACAAAAAATAACACTTCTGCTATATAGAACCTTCTCCGTATCCGAATTCCAAAGCTTGTATCCTTTTATGCCAGCACTATAACCAATAAAAACACATTTAACAGCCTTGTTTTCCAATTTAGACCTTTTTTCATTCGGCACATATACATATGCCTCACATCCAAAGACACGAATGTGTCTCAGAGAGGGCTTCTTTCTAGACCATGCGTCCAAAGGTTTTTTCTCAACAAGAGTAGAGTTCGAAGAACGGTTTATTAAATAACATGTTGTTGCACCTGCCTCAACCCAAAACTTCTCCTCCAAGCCAGCACTACTTAGCATACTTCGTGCTCTTTTCATCACTATCCTGTTGAACCTTTTAGCAACTCGATTTTTTTTCAGAGTGTAAGGTGTAGTTTTCTGTCTTTTGATTCCATGATCTTTATAGTACCTTTCGAACTCATCAGAACAAAACTCACCGCCATTGTCAGTCCTTAAACATTTATTTTTCTTCCAGTCTGATTTTCAAAAAGGTTTTTAAATTCCTTAAAACAACTGAACACTTCTGATTTACTTTTCAAAAAATAAATAAATTCCCTTCTTGAATAATCATCAATGAATGATACATAATATCTTGATTTAGACAAAGAAGGAACATTTACTGGACCAAAAACATCATAATGTATATAATGAAGTAAACTAGAAGATTTGTGAGGATTGGAGTAGAATAAACATGGTGTTGTTTACCATATATACAATGTTCACAAAACTCGAATTTGAGGTTACAATCATCAAGCCCTTCAACTAGGTTTTTATTTTTCAAGGTTTTTAAACCTTTTTCTCCAATGTGGCCAAACCTATGATGCTAGAGCATAGTCTTTTCTATTGGAAGTTTAACTTCAATAGAGTCTGCACTATCAGGAACATTTTTCTCCTTTTCTCCATTAGTAGCCTTTTGTGACTTTGCAGAGACACTATTGCATTGCATAGCAAGTGCATCCAGCTTATACAAGGTACCAATACGAGTACCCCTTGCTAGCACCATTGACCCTCCAGTCATTTTGCAGCCATTTCTAGAGAACATGACTTGTACTCCAACATCGTTCAACTTACTAACATAAAGTAAATATCGAGCTGGACCTGGTATATGCATTACATCATTGATTCCCTTCACTCTTCCATCAGGGAACTGTATTCTGAATCTTCCACGGCCAACTATTTCTAGAGATGAATCACTTGCCAAATACACCCTTCCACCATCATATTTTTCATACTTAGTGAACCAATCTCTATGAGATGTCATGTGGAAATATGCTCCAGAATCAATCAGCCAGACATCATCTGATGCTTGTGTAGCCAAGGCTACAATGAAAGCGTCTGCATCACTATGAGAAGAATCATTGTCGGAAGAATACTTCTTCTTCTTTTTCTCCTCTTTGCAATCCTTTCGAACATGACCAAGTTTCCCACAATTCCAACACTTTACCTTGGACTTCTTACTAGGAGACTTTGATCTCCCCTCTAATTTGGATTTGGACTTCTTGTCCTTCTTCTTGCCTTTTTCTTTCGATTTGCCTCGAATAGCAAGAGCCTCCTTCACCATCTCAGAAGATTGTTTTCTCCTCTCTTCTGATAACAAAGAAGCCATTGAAAACATATTCCATCTTAAAAGAGGAATTAGTACTCCCAATAGCCATCACCAAGTGATCCCACAAATCTGGCAAAGAACATAACAATAGCATACATCGATCTTCTTCATCAATCTTCACACCCGTAGATGTTAACTGAGCAATCAGCATGTTGAAAGCATTCAAATGATCAAAAACAGATGCTCCTTCCTACATTTTCAAAGAGTATAGCTTTTTCCTCAAGAACAACTTATTCACCAAGGACTTGCCCTGATAAATAGCTCCCAGTCTTTTCCACAAAGAGGATGCTATCTTTTCTTCATGAACATTTAGAAGAACAAAGTCTGCTAAATAGAGTAGGCTTCGTTCCAGACACAGCAAGCCAAAGATCACGATCAACCAATAGATCTTCCATTTTGAGTTTCCACAACTCAAAATTATCGCCATTGAATTTCTCAATTTCAATCTTTCCTTATGTGCAATTGCCATCTTAATCTGTAATTTGAATTACCAGACTTCTACAAGACTCCCACTTAACAGAATTGACAAAAAAAACCCAATGTACCCACAAGGATAACACAACTGGCCAGGCTATGATTCCACTTGCAAGGAAAGCTTAGGTGCGGAACAAACTCTCCCAACGTCAAAACCTCAGGGAAGAATGTAGATATGAATTTAAATTTTTTGCAATTACAGTTCAATTAGATACACTTGAAAAGACTAACAAAAAAGATAAATAAAGACATACACAATTGGACACCAAATTTACGTGGAAAAACCCTTACGGTAGAAAAACCCACCACACCAAGAAAAGCCTCTTTGTATTATAGTAACAAAAATTACATACAGAGATCAGACTTAACTTTCTGATGTCAATTTATAGCAGAAACATTCACTAATCAATCTTGTACAGAACATTAATCCTACAATGCTCTCAGACGCATACAATGAACCCACTCAGATCAATCCGTGTTCAATCAAGCAAAACTTTCATTATCTCAAACTATTCACCATCATCCGTTACAGAGCATAATCCATTCTCTCACAGTCTGTTGATCTTCCACACAGGAATGGTCACAACAGTTCAACTGCCAATAGTTCACATTTTGCTTTTCTCATTGGCTTAGAACACACCACGTAGGACAATCGTTCGGTCAAATAAGTTCAAATTGAACTACATGTCAGTGAGACACCAGACCGTGTCTCCCCGATGCCAGAACACCTGACTGTCCATATCGGCAAGAGTCACCACCATTGACAAGAGTCATATCGAGTGCAAACCCATCAGTTAGACACACTCTATCGCTAAGAATTCACATCGATATCCATCTCATGCAAATCTATCAGTACGAGTTTCGCTATTGCTGAGAGTTCACAACAAATAGAAATCCATTGGCGAGATATCCTCTATTGGTAAGAATTCACACTGATCATAGAACAGTCGAAGAGACCAACACTATCGGCAAGAGTTCTCACCGAACACAGACTCGTCATCCAGACATGTTCTATCGGCAAGAGTTCTCACCGAATATAGACCTGTTAGTGAGACCAACAGTATCAGCGAGAGATCATACTAAATGCAAATCTGTCAGCGAGACCAACACTACCGCTTAGACTCTTATCGAGCCTTCATGTCACCCCGATGACATTCATGTGTAAAACCATCGCTGAGACACACCCGGCAGAATGAGTCACTCCAAAGGTTCACGTCTCTCCCCGATGCCACTCGTCGCCAAGAGTCTCCCCAATAATCACCCAGGAATCAACCCATCGGCAAGAGGTCTACCCAGACGGAAAGAGATAGGAATTTCACAGCGATAGCCATGTCTTGCCGATGACTCCCGTCGGCAAGACAAAACCAAAGTCTCAACGACTTTGATCTTTTGAACACAGCTGCTGGTCGGTAAGACATTCTAGGGTCTCACCATTTTTCTCTTTCAAGAGTTTCATGTCAGTAAGCTTGAGGCACATTTTCCAATAGAAAAATGGCCTCTTGTCATTTTCATGGACTTTTAGGTCTTATTTCATGGTGTTGGAACTATGTTGCTCTAACTTTATGTTGTGACATGGCTTGAACATGCTTATTTAGGTACTAAAATTAAAATAACGATGTCTTGTGAAGGTGTTGTGAAGTGTTGTAAGACATTTCTACATTCTTCTAGACTCTATTAATTACAATTCACCTAAAAATCACCTTTTCATTCATCAACAAGTCCTATTTTGAAGTGTTGTAAAGTCTTATAACAAGATTTCACGCTTTTCTAGGCACATCTTCCCTATTTATCCCTTTTTAATGTTTTATTTGACCTCTTTATGCTCTCATATGCTTAATTAATTGTATTTTTGAGTATTATCCTGACAAACAACATTAAATACAACATATTTCCCAACACACATTTTTAGGCCCTAGGTGGGTGGCGAATGAGTCCCCCTTGGACCCAAATTCAGAATATTTTAAATTTCCTTTCAACATTTTATTCAAAATCACTTGATACTGGCCTGTGATGAGGTATGAACGGGTTACTAAGGCACAAGTGTGTCTAAATAAGTGATTTTCACCTTATTTTACATCTCCTACAATTCCTATTCATCAACTTCACTTATTCACCTATTCATTCAAGCATTTTACATCTTTTTCAAGCACTATTCAAGCACTTTGAAGCAACCATTGACATTACTATAGACTTGCATCATCAAGGATTTGGTAAGTTGATAACAATTTCATGTTGTTAGTTTGATATTCCTTTACATTTCATTATTTTATTAAAGGTTTGATTACCAAAGATGGGGTTTGACCAAGGCAAACCCCTATCCACTAGCCTTAAACCATTTTCCCCCTATTGCATGTTTGTTTGTAGACCTAGGTATGTAGATTTGACAAGAATTTTGGTGTTGAAGATTGGTTTATAGGTCAACTAGGTGCTTCAAGTCAACTCAAGTCTATTTCATGTAGAATTGACTTTGGCAACCCAACAAGTAGTGATTTCCAGATCTGGTGTTGTAGAGTTGACTCTTGATTTTAAAAAAATTTGGGAGAGGACTGATTCACCACCTGTGGTGAATGAGTCCCACCTTAGATTAAAAACCTAAATTTTGTTAGATTCCGGATCCCAATAGACATAAACTTGCTTCCGATAGTTTTTCACCGGGAGGGGGACTAATTCACCACCCTGGGCGAATGAGTCCCACTATGAAAAATCAGTGATTTCAACCAACATTCACAATATTCTAGATTCATCAGACTTTGCCCAAGTGCACTTTGATTTAACTCATTTCTTTCTGTTCTGCATATTTCCTTCATGTACTTCATTGTTTGCATATCACAATGTGTTTTCAAGCATAGTTGTAATTTCACTTTTGCATTCGTTTTCATCCATTCAGATTAGTCAATTGAATTTAGTTAACTTCATTTAGGTGAGACAACATCATACATAACATTAATTGAATGAACCATTAGCATTTTTGCTCCTATCTCTCTCCTTTTAGTTGAAAAACCCTAGAAGTGCAAGAGTTGTCCATAGGAGCCAAAAATCAATGATTCACAATGCAAAACCAACTGCAAAGAAGGCAACATAACCTTGAACTGAAAATGAGGCATGTTATTGGCTTGCACCTAGTTGAAGTCTATGCTTTATTAGAAAAAAGCAAGTGTGAAGATTTTTTTATGTGAAACCAATGAAAGTAGCAAAGACCTGTTTAAGTTTTCCATTGAAGGAAATCAAAATAGTAAACACTCACATTAGTGTTTGTTAAATCAAAACTAATAAAACCTAAAGGCTACACAGTAAATTTTTGTACCAAAAGTAACAAAATTAAAGGCTTATTGAGCTAGTGTCTTTAAAATTGATTGTTGTAAAATTCAAACACAACAAAATTACTTATTTACATATACAAAATTTGTAGTTCGGTGTGGAAAATTGTTTGTGTAATTGCAATTTGTGGAAACAGTAAGACAGTCATTATTGGAGAATTCCCAGAATGAAATTGCTAACAGATAGTGTAAAAGTTCCTTGCAATTGGAATCTGTGTAATAAGAACACTGTAGGTGAGATGTCTTCTTTATATTGCTCATATGTGATCTCTTCAAGCTTTGGAAAAAAATGTTTAAGAAATTGTCCACTTAACCAACAATCTTTTCTATACAATGTACAAGTTAGATTGTGATGGTAGGAAAGTTGAGTTTTTTTTGCAGAACGTGCAATTGGCAGATCCTTTTTCAATATACTTGTCTAGTAGCATGGAGTGATGACATGTGCTATAGCAAGCTTCGAAGGGGGGCAAGTGGACATTCTTTGGTTTTAGTGTCCCACGTACCTGTCAATAAAAATAACATGTTATGTATTGTGTAGGGAACTGAAAAATATTTCATAAATGTGTTATATAAATGTAAAAATAAAATTATTAATTTTTGGGTTCTTGCCTGAATGTTAAATTTTGCAAGAGTTTGGAACTGTGCTCTTGTACATGCATTGTTGAGCTCCTAAAAAAATGTTGATTGTGTTGTGTGCATTAGATATGAGCCTTGTGGACCAATTCTAACTACATTTTTGAAAAGGAGCAGTGGCATGTCTATTTTTGAAAACATTTGATGTAAAAATGCACACAAATCTGTGTTGGAAGTTGGGATAACAACCTATAAAAGAAAATTGTTAATGAATTTAAGTAAATAAGTTCAGTTGCATATGAAAATAAAAGGAAGATGGTTAGGTATTTACAATTTCCATGTCTTCTTGGAGGTCTCCATCTTTCACATGTACTCCAAACTGGAATTTGTTGAAATGATAAGATGTCGCTATTGCTCCAAATGAGCCAACATAATAGTTGCAGTCTACTTGTATTAGTTGGGAGATAGTGACATTTGGAGTTAATCTACATTTTTTGCAAACAGTAGGTACACTTTCTATTGGTTAAGGCAAGGCAGCAGTCTGCATCCCCTCTTTCATATTGAGTTTTAGTTTTGATTTAAAAGTTGGTGATGTGAATACTAGACCCAATGAACATACAGGGAAAAAATGTATTTATCAGATTGTTGTTAACATTTATAGTAATAGTCATTTTACCATAGGCATCTACTAGATCCACATGTACTATTTCTACCTGTTTTTGGGTGTTGTTTTTTGTAGAAGTAGGACCATACACAAGGACATCACCTTTGAATACCGAACTAGTTCGCTCTATGGAAATTTCCAATATTGTACTGGGTTTTCAGTTTGTTGAAATTAGACTATCAAAAATACATTGTGTAGTTAATTATGTATTCTAAATATGCATTATAGTTATGAACATTGAAGGATAGAAAATGTATACTATTCTCAATTGTGTGAATGTAAATTAAATATTTTTCACTATGTATGTTAGTGTTTGTAGAAATATTTAGAAAATGTACAACCATATACGTAGATTTTTTACTAATTATGGTATGAAAGAGGAGTATTGAAAATTAATATCTTTGGTTCTTGCTTTCAGTAGTCATTCTGGTTAGTGATGTGCTATTTAGTTCAATTCTTTTCAAATGGCTGTAATAGGAAATGAAATTGTTAGTCATGAAATTTGCAGATATTACTATTTAACATTTCATTATTTTGGAAGAGTTGACAATTCTCACTATTTTGTTGTGTTCTTATGTAGTTACTGAAAATGTATGCTATTCTTAATTGTGTGAATATAAATTAATTTTTTTTGACTAAGTATGTTGGTGTTTATAGAAATCTATGGAAAATGTAATTGTATATACATATGTAGCTTATTAATAAAAATAGGTAGAGAAGAAGACTATAAAAAAGAAGTACCTTTCTTTGTTTCTTTGAATGATCAGTCTCATGGGAGAAGTGGTATTTAGTTCAATGTGTTCCAAGTGGTTGTAGCAAGAAATGCAATTGTTAGTCATGTAATTTGTGGAAAATACTATTTAATATTTAACTAGTTCAGAAGAGATGACATGTCTTATCGTTTTGTTATGCGTTCTTTTTCAGGTGTAGAGAAAGAATCATCAAGATCATCTACATCGAGGTCTTCTCCACTGATTTCCATGTTTTTGAAAAAGCTACACAATACATTTTTTGTACTTGTATAGTAATCTATTATTAAAGTAGAGTTCTTCCTATTATATTTACATATATTCCTTATATATTTGGAAATTGTTTTGTAATTTTTTTTGGCTAGTATTTAAATACCTTTCATCCGATGTGATATTGGTTGTATGCACAACTACTGCTGGAGTGTTGTTAATTTTGATGATGTCCAATTGGATTTGAGAAAACTTACGTGTTAGTGAAGTATGGTTTTTCAAGAGGATATTTTGTTAAAAAAAATAAATTATGCATGTTCTCCATGTAACTTACTCTTTATTTGTCCCATGTTGTGATTTTGTAGGTATTGTAGTAGATACTTTTTCTTAATGTTCATTATTGCAAGTCACCTACAAAACAATATTTTCTAAAATTTTCTTTATATGAATAATGATCTGTAGAATAGTAAAACTAATGAGTTTAAGTACTATTTTTTGAGTAAGAGTTAATGTAGGTAGACAATAAAATATTATTTCATATAAAATTGTTATACATGAAATGACCTTTTCTAAGATGCAGAGCATGTCTAGACGATGTTGGCAACATGGAATAGAAGAGTATCATGATTTGTCCAGTACGACTCGTATCTTTGAATGTTTGTTTTATTTTCATAATTATTTGTACATACATCATCAATAATGGTCCTTGACAAAAGTTTTGCATTTTCTTGTAATAAGTGCAACTTGTATATTTCCATGTTATCTTTTAGCATGTCTAATTTTTTTGAGGTGTTGGAGATGTCAATGTTGAATTCACCTGCAATGTAAATAAGGTTTCCAATGGGAGCACTTTTCATAGCTTTGTTAACAATTTTTATAATATTTGTAAGTGATGCTACTGGTCTGGCATAGATATTACAAATATAAAGGCTTTGTTTAGTAAATATTAAAGTGTACTCAATATTGCTTCAACATTGTCTTTTGTAAGTGGAATTGCATTTGCTATTTGTATATGCTTTTTTGTGCAGGTAACTATCCCATGTATATGGTATGTTGCAGAGAAATTATATTATGATAACGCATCATTTTTAAAATTTGTTTCCAAATATGTCTCTTGAAGACAAATAATGTCCGATGACATTAAATCTTTATCATGTTCAATGTCTTGTTTGTATGGTTTGGAGTTTTCTCTGAATTAAGTTCTAGTCTTGGCTGACCTAATGTGTGCAATATAGTAAGGAGACTAGTTATACTTTATGGATGTTAGTTGACTTGATATAATGCACTACATGGAAAAAATGTTTTAAATCATATATGGTGCTGACAAGAGTGTGTTGATTATTTTACTTTCATCTAGTTAGGCCAACCTAATTGATGAATGATATATACTTGTATATATATAAGATTCTTTGAAGGAAGAAACTATGTAGAAGATAGGAGTTGTGGTGTAGTGGAGTGTGAAAGAAGATCCAAACCTAAATACTTTAGCAGTTGAGGATCATAACATAATTGTTCAGTGATTGTTCTTTGTGGTAGTTCTTCTTATTCAGAGCTTCATTGGAATTGAACCTTGCACATTGAAGGTGTATTCTATCTGTTCATACTCTTGGCAGTGAGCCACAATCTTTGTATCTTAGTGGTTAGCCATCTTTTGTATTCAAGCTATGAGCCTTTCAAGGACAGTGAGTCCTGATAGTGAGCCCTGTAATATCTTGTATCTAGATATAATATATTGTGAGTTAATCCTCACCATGGTTTTTTCCTCTATGGGTTTTCCACGTAGAAATCCCGGTGTTCATGTGTGTTGTTGCATTAAATTTTTTATATGTTCTCTCTTGTTGATTCAGTCATATTTGTGGTAATGTTTGGATGGATTTTATTTGAATGGTTTTATGGAATACTGATTCACACACCTTCTCAGTATTCTAGATGTTAAACAATTGGTATGAGAGCTTGGTTCCTTTGAAGAAGCCTAATAGCTTGAGGAAGGTCCTGGAATTTGAATATAAGAATTTTTTTCCTTCGGAAGAGATCTCTGTTGGATATTCAGAAGAAATTGAAGATCTAAAGGACAAGTTGATGAAAGTGAATGAGTACATTAAAAAACTACAAAGTAAATTTTAAGAAGCATGTGATCTACTGGATAAGGTAGATGAAAATGTCTCCAGTCTGTTACATCAATTGGAAGAAGAGAAAAGGGTTGAAGGCTATTAGCGAGTTGAAATTCAAGAGAAATCGAATGAATGTGTTAAGCTTAAGCAGGAAGCAAAAATCTTGAGAGTAGATCTAGGAAAGGCAATAAGCTTTGAGGATAAATTCAAGGTAAGCTCTACAATGCTTGATAAGTTGATTACTTCTTAGAGACTGGAAATGGATAAAAGTGGTTTAGGGTTTGAAGACTATTCCAGAATTCAAAAGTGAAGCAATCTTCTTGTTGCGAATAAGATGCCATTTAATTGCAATCCTAAACATATTTCATGTATCTCCTAAGTCCTTGGAAAGTGTTCTCCAACACTAGGATTAGAAAGAGATTAAATTCAAATGAAATGAACATGTAAATTGACATTTGTGATTATTCCTAAATGATAGGAACTTGTGGGGACATCCAAGAAGAGATCCTACAATATAGGAGCACATGGGGCGCCCACATGGAAGGTGGAACCCACGTTGTTTAAGTTAACTCTTTAGAAGATTGATAACACTTCAGTAATGCATGTTTTGTTCCTAAAAATTAGGGATTGATATTTACATGAGTGGAGAGTGGCAATATTAGTTTAGTTTAGTTTAGTTTAGTTCAATTTCAGTTTAGTTCAATTAAGTTTGAAATTTAGTTCAGTTCACTTCACTTTGGTTCAGATATCTTCAGTTGCATGTAGTTATTTTGAGTTGAATGCTAGTTGACTTGAAATGCATGAATAATGACTTTAGTTGCATGACAGATAATTGGTGGATACTTTTAGTTAAGTGGGGATGATCAATCATGCATAATGTTTGCATGAATTGGTGGAGAGATATGTTTTAGTTAACTAAGATTGACTTGGACCCACCTTGGGTGCCCAAGTTGGCATCTTTGAGTTAACACCTTTTGCATTAGAAAATATTTACAAGGCTCAGTTACGTGGGCCCATTCTTGGGTGCCAACTTTTAGGAGAAGCTTGGAAGATATTTTCTTGATTGAAGTTCAGTTAAGTGTTTAGTCTACCTAAATTGAGGAAGACTTTGGTTTGATCATAGATTATAAAGTGGAACTCTACTTGCACAATCTAGGCATAAATTTTTGAGAGAAGCTTTATGCTCTTGTATTTGAAAACTCCAATGAGTTTACATGCTCATGTTAATTGTCTATTAATTGAAGCAAGTTGAAGAGATTTTCATGAGAGTTTAAACAATTTTTTCTTAGTTTTATTAAACATATGTTTTTCACCGAAAATCAAGCTCTCTGTTCTGCACATGTGGAAAAATAGAATATTATCATTTTATTTTTTAAATATGAGTGCATCAGATATTCAAGTCCTTGATCCAAAAAAAAATAAAAAAATCGATACATACAAAAAGAGTTAAGTGTTATACAGTCGCGCTATGTCTGAATTCTAATTGGTTTGACTTTGAAACTTGATTAAAGAAAAAATATTCAATAAAAAACTATCTAACCAAGTGGAAGCACTACATATCAGAGTTACAAATATAAATTCAAAATTATTATAATTTTATCCTTCATGGAAAAAATTTATGTGTTATACGGTGAGCATCACTTTTTAAAAATGTTGTTTTATGAAAAAAACTAGTTTTTAAGGAAGATAGAAAAATAAGTGCAATATGATTCCAAAATTTTTGAAAAAAATATATTTAGAATCTATAGAAAAAATTTCACGAAACTCTAGTTTGCATCATCTTCAAATTCCTCACGGTTTAGCCACTATAGGTGCTCGAAAGTGAAGATTTAGTTAAAAATAATAATTTTAGTGTCCATTTTGGCCAAAAATTGTAAACCACTATTGTGGGATCACCCTATTACAGGTTGTGAAGAAGGATTGTTGAAGGAAAAGGAAGCATATAAATCAAGGATTGATACCGTATTATTGTAATCTTGTTCTAAGGTTAAATAATACAAGCACTATTGATTCTGGTGGTGGAGCTTTTTCCCGAAAGGGTTTCTCCATGTATATGTTGTGTCACTTCTATCTTCTTGTCTCATTCTTCTACAATCTTCTGTCTCTTTCTACAATTGGTAAAATTGATCTAACAAGATAATCATACATAAAGAATTGTGACAAATAACACTTAATTAGATCTACAGTCTCATAGTTTTACAAGTTTTAAGCTACAATATTACCTTCATTTTCAATATTTGGTATCAGAGCTAATGCTTGGTTAGAGTTTGGGATGCCAAGTTCTCTTAAAAGTTTAAAGGTTTTTTGGCTATAGTGGGAGCTTTTTACTATTGTGTTATTGTAGATTTGTAAAATAAGTGTGTTACAATGAGTTCTACTTCTCGTCTAGATATTGAAAGATTCAATGGATCTAGTTATGAGATGTGGAAACTAAAAATGGAGTTGTATGTAAAATTTAATACATGTATTTGGGCTGATGGCTGTATGACCTGGTATGGATTGCTCAATCCCTGAAAGGAAAGGCCTAGTAAGAGAGGATTTCTCCAAGGTGGTAAGGGGGGGATTGTTGGGTTAAACTAGTTCTTGGGTTAGAGTTAGTGGATTAACCTTTAGTGGTTTTT
>VDFB02171842.1:0-11807 GCA_007258455.2 Sequoia sempervirens
AAAGGAATCCACCAATGAAACCCGCCAAAACAGAAGGAAGAGGAGCATATGACTCATATATATCTATCCATGGGATCCACTCTCTTGCAATGTGAGGATCCTGGAAGACTCTCTGCATAGCCTCTACACCACCAACCTCCTCCGAGTCGTGAACCACAATCTCTCCAACAAACGGTATGCGAAGAATACGCCATACATCCTCTGGCGTCACTGTCATCTCACCAGTAGGTAAATGAAATGTGTTGTGGTCACTATGCCACCTCTCTGCCAAAGCTGTCAATAGACCCCTATTGAGTCTAATATGGGGCATGTCCAACAATGTAGCCAAACCACAGGCAGCAATATGTTGTCTCTCGTCAGGAGACAGTCGCGAAATCATATCAAACGGCCAGGGGAACTGCTCCCGCACCTGGATCACATCCAACTGCTCCTATACTCATGCAAAACAAAATATTTTAATCAGAATATCAAAGATCATCAAATTTTCAAACATTGTGCTTTTACCTATCAACCTATCAAATCATCACGGAACTCTCATCTATCAATTGGGTTCAATCATTCAAAATGCATAATTATTCCTCGCCTATCATGAGGGTAATTATATCAATCAATAGATCTCGCTCATCATGAGATCGTTTTCCATATATTTTAGTCAAGAACAAAACTAAATGGAATCAAAAACAAATCGACGAAAATCAAAACGCACAATGTTACATCAATCTTTACCCAAAGCGCTACAAAAATCAACCAAATGCGCTAAAAAGTCTGGCGCGCTACACAAATCCCCGTACGCGCTACAGATCTATCCCTGCGCGCTAATGTTTCTGGCGCGCTACAAAAATTCATAGACGCACTGCAAAACTTACCACGCGCGCTAAAACTGCTGGCGCGCTGCAAAACTTACTGGACGCGCTACGCTATAGACCGGATGTGCTAAAACTATGACGCGCTACAAAAAATTACGGGCGCGCTACACCGCATTCCCCGCGCGCTAAAACTCTAAAAATGTGCCAAAATGCATCAAAATTAATGGCGCAAATTACAAGAAAGGTTTGAGGTACATACCGGAGGACCATAATCGGCCGGACGCTGGTGACGGCGCACACGCTCGAGTCGGTGGGTGTGGTACGGGATAGGCATCCTAGCTCTGAATACTCTGGAGGGTCTCTATCTCAAGGTTGTCAAAGTCAATGCACAAATGACTTTTGAAAATGACCTTTGGAGCATTTATAGGCTATTTTTGGGGGATTTTAATGGGATTTAATTATTTTTTCCTTCTGAAGAATTAATTCTTCTCAATCACTGAGGCATTTACAATCTTGTCGGGAGATAAATTGTTTCTTCATCAATTCATCATCAAACCATCATAAAAATTTGAAAATCTTGAAAATCATAAAAATCAAAATTCATCAATTTATCTCGGTATATATCACTATGTTTAAAATTAATGTCAATAAGGGCAAGTTTGGGGCGCGGCTTTAAAACCTTTGATCAATCTTGGCGAAATTTGAAACTAAAGGTAAATTCTTTGAAGTAGCATAAACATCGCGAAAGAGGGCAAAATCTTAGACACCTAAAATGAATTACGGAGGAATCTAATTAATTGAATCGCGACTTGTTTGATTAATAATTAATCTTAAGTCTTCTACTTAGTAAATAAATAGAAATATTTATTTATATTAAGTTCATTTATTAATTCTTCTATTTTTCTCTCCTAATTAAATAAACAAAATCAAAAACTTTGTTTTATTTAATTATTATCATTATTACTTCTATCTTAAAATTAAATACACAATTTAAATAATTTGTGTTATTAAAATCACCTTTCTTCTTAATTAAATAAAGATTGCTAAAAATCTTTTATTTAATTATCATTCTCCTTTTAATTTAATAAAACAAACCCTATAGTTTGATTTATTAAATTATTTATTCCTCCTTTTGCTAAATTTAAATAAATTAAAAATATTTAAATTTATGCATAAAATTTGCACTATTCACTTACCAATAAATATTTATTTATCACCAATCAAATTAATGGCACTGCCATTCACGAGAAAGTTTCAGGAAAAATTTGCAGGAAGTTCTCTCAACAACCTTCCACCCACCTTCCCTTTTATCTTGCCTGGTGTTTTCATGGGGAGAAACCATTCTCCATGATCAGCTCCTTCTTCTCATCCCATGCCTTTGGATTCTCCAGAGGAAATCACAGCCCCTCATCCCGGTTTCCTGTGCAATTGTGTTGCCGTGAAAGCTATAAATACAGCTCTTGGGCTACACAAAAAGGATCCCAATTTATGCAATCTTACTCTGCAGGTTTCCAAAGCATTCAAACATCCAAATCATCCAACATTCATCCAACATTCATCCAGCATTCATCTAGCATCCAACATTTGCAGTCATGGCTGCCATTAGAATAGAATTTGCACATTTAGAACATATTAGAGTAGAATAATTCATTTCTCATTCTCTAAGTGTCACTTTAATGGTTTTATTAGCTTACAAATCGGAGAGCTAAGTAAATTAGAGAAGTCTTTAGAGTTAGAGAGCAATAGGATAGATTTCTGAAGCTTTCTAGTTTAAGAATTAGTTTAAATTTATTAAGTTTTGGAGTAAATTGTGCTATTTAGGCGTAGATGCATAGTTTGGCTTGTTTTACCCCATTCTATAAAAACACACTAGCAAGCATCAATGGTTTGTTTTGGTTTGTTTTTGGCCTCACGGCCAACAAGGCCAATGTAATTCTATACAAACAAGATGGTACGCTGGCCATGTAACCTAAACTAACTAATTATTCTATCAAAATGAAGCTTATAGATTATTTAATCTTCCAACTTTTTGCTTCTCAATCATCCACATCTAACAAATTTAACACCTTCCTTTAATCTGTTCCGCCATTTCGGTGGCCAAAGAGATAATTGAGTATTTCCACAGATATCAATTTTTTCCTAATAATTCTAATTTCATTCACATTATATCAACTAGTGATACTTCCCCATGACAAATAATGGCATGGAAGTCGATAAAGGTAAAAGAAAAGGCGGCATGGGGTAAAGTAATATTAAGACTATAGAGCCCCCATCTAAATGTTTTAATCTTGATTATACACAATAACCCTCATTTTTTTTTTTTATTTTTTCTAATTTATATTTATTTTGATTTTAACTTAAGATGGGTTGTATAATTAAAATAATTAATTATAGCAATTTTATAATTATAAATTAAATTATAATTATTAATTATTATAATCCTAAAACATTATGGTTATGGTAAGCGATAGAATTAGGATTAAGATAAAAGATTATGGCTAGAACTATTCAATAATTAAAATAAATGAAAAATTACGATATTATTAATAAAAAGATTAATAGATATAATGTTATCTTAAGTCTCAAGATTTTCATATTTTATTCATCTAATGTTTGTATTCTATGTCTTATTCCCAATATTTTCATCACAATCTCAACATCAACTACACTTGTAGAGATCTAACTATTAGACTTAAAATTAACTAATCAATCAAATAGTTGAAATTATCACAATTCTTATTTTGACAAACTCAACTTCAACTATCACTCATTGTTTACGTGCTTATATAAAACTAGACTTATATTTGATCTTTTATATGATAACATCTTGTACATGAATGGCCATTTTACCTAATCAACTAGAAAAATAAAATTGCACTATCAATCATCAAGAATTTCTTATCTTGCTTCCTAAGTTTAGTATTGGTTTAACATTGAAGCATCCAAATATATTATAGAATACATTGATGAAACAATTCTCAAAATCATACTCTATGAACAATGCAACCCTAAATATAATAAGAATAAAAGACATAATTATTTGGCAAATAAACTTGCAAGTTTAGAAAGCATGTTTAATGGTTTTTGTGATAGAGTGGACATCTGATGAAGTGAGTAGCCTATAGAAATAAGTATGCATCATGGTATATTTTGTAATATTATTTTGTAACAGTAAATTTTTGCTAAAGTCCTCAGGATAAACAAAGTAACAATTCAAAGCTCAAGACAGAAATATCTAAGTGCAGCTGGAAACTATTGTTAAAGATCACATTGCATTCCTTACTTCCAAAAGAACGTGTGCTATATACTCTTGGAAAAAAGTGAGATGCTATAGAACTGTTTCTTTCAACTACCTTAGACTGATTTGGTCTTACTCTTTATAATGCATAGTTTTATTTGTATTCAGCCCTGAATTTATTACTTTCAAACTAATAGATTTGGAAGTGTCAATCTCCAGACCTTTTTTTTCTTGTTGCCTATTCTATTTTTATTATTAATATATGTATTTTTCTAATAAAAAAGTTTAGTATTGATGATACGCCAACATGAACCAAATGAGTTGTCATGCTTCTTTTATGTGACTGTCTGATTACCTTCCCGAGACTGGAATGTTCTTATTTTCTGAAATTATTTGCACAAGTAAGCATTCTTCCATTAAACTATCTTAAACTAATGGCAAAATAAGTTCAGCCTCTTAGACTCATACCTGGATCACTTTCAGCACATAGCCCATAAAGCTAGAGTTAGAAAGCCTCTACTGATGACGATGGAGACAATAACGATTCTTCCTCATCTTCATCTTCAGGATCAACAACAACCTTCATTGCAGAATCAACAACAGCCACAACATTTTCATTTCCACTGGAAATTCCCGCATCTAGAGCATCAACAACAGCCTTCATTGCAGAATCAGGATCAGATCTATTCTGAATAAGAATTTCACATATGTCTGCAGGAGTTAGGCGCCCTCCGGATTCCATCTTCTCTTGTACAGACGTAAATAGCAAGTGATCCTCTAAACCCAAGTAATTATAAACCAATTGTTTAAAAGCCGCAAACCCACAGTAAGACAGATGTATATGCATATCCATTCGACCACCTCTGAGCAGCGCAGGGTCAAGTCGGTCCTTGTGATTAGTCGTGAAAATCATGATCCTCTCTTCGCCGCAGCTGGACCAAAGCCCGTCTGCAAAATTAAGCAAACCAGATAGAGTGATGATAGGTCTACGCCGTCCAGTGTCTTTATACCCGTCCTTGAGATACTCAAAAGGGCCCCTGCGCCCTGCCCTTGTGGGTAAATCGGCAGCGCAGTCGATGTCCTCGATGACGATAACAGATTTGCTTGAGGTTTCGAGCAAGAGCTGCCGGAGACTGAAATTGTCATACACCATGGTGAGCTCCAGATCATAAACGTCGTAGTTCATATAATTGGCGATGGCGGCAATGAGGGTCGACTTGCCCGTACCAGGAGGTCCGTACAGAAGATAACCTCGCTTCCATGCGCGGCCCGTCTTGCGGTAAAACTCTTTGCTCTGCTGAAAATAGTCGAGGTCCTCCTTAATCTTGCGTTTAAGTTTGAGGTCGACGGCCAGGGTTTCGAAGGTGGAGGAGTGCCTGAACGCCACCGAGCTCCACCCTCCTTGACAGCACCCTCCACTGCTGTTGCTGAACAGCTTCCTGTGCCGATTACGCCTCTGCAGGTCGTCCGCAATCTCTGAAATGTGGTCGATGTAGGATGACAAAACCTTCCCTCTGTCTCTGTTGGAAATTTTGAGGATATATTTTCTTTCGCTTCTTCTGTCGTCTACGGCTCTGATCTCCTGCTTTTCCTTGGTCTCGACAACGTGCGTCCACCACATTTGGGCTCCTTGGAACTCGTCATTGAGCGTGTGTTGAGATGGCACGTTAAACACCAGCCTTGTTTCTCGGTTAGGCCTCGTGATGGAGACTGTGGGGGCGTTTGCTGTTGCATCAAGGCTGTTCAAATACATTCGCACAGAACCGTATATTTCATTGGGAGATTTGAGGGCGGCTTCTTCGAATTCAGGGATTTCTATGTTAGAGTATGCACTTGAATTGTCTCGATACAACTTCCACAGCTCGTAAAATTGACGAAAAAGGTAGGGCAGCGGCCTGGATTGCAGTGACATCAAACCCATCATCGACCACAACATCGCCCTGTCCGACTCCATCTCTGCAACAATGATTTACCAGGCTGCGATCGCTTCAGATGTAACGGTATGAGTATAGACCCTACTCAAGATGGACAATTTAATAGTTTAAATTTGGCGTCGCCGAGGGTTCTTGGAATTTCCATTTCCAAACTTGTAAATAAGAATTAATTTTACAGAGATCGATGGCCGTAATTTCACAGGAAGGATGCAAGACTGCTGAATGCATCCTCGCCGTGCAGGTGCTCTCTGACGTTCTCAGATAACACCACGGCTTCTCAAGGTCTCGTCAATTTGAATGTGTTTAATTAAGTGCTCTGCTCTACCTAGGTAAGACCCGTAGGCTATTCGTGACGTAAGGCCGCCACCAGCAGCTTCTCCGAGAGCTGGGGCTCTATAATGACGGGGATTTGAAAGCTGATGTGATGTACAGAGATCTCTTTGAGGATGTCGCTGTGTAATCTCGATCGTGTTTAGTGTTAATGTAAGTGGAATCCACAACTTTTCAAATCCTCCGAGGCTGTACCAGTGTACTTCCTCTCATGGAATATGATCATGGCACCGTCTATCACTTGTGGCCGACGTCACAATTTATATGTTTAGTATCGAAGATTAGGTACTACATTTATAATCTGAATTTTCTTGATCATGGGAGGTACTATTGTATCTAAATAAATCTGTTCTCAGCCTACCCTGCCTTCACCAAATTCTTAAAAATATCCGTTAAAATCGTCCGACAGAAGATAAATGGCGGCCGTTTTTATCATGAAAAAAGATTAATCTCCATCTAACTTGTCAGGAGTAGATGAATGTGCACCAAATTGTCTGTGTCGGAGCTAAATCTCGACCAAGTGTGTGAGAAAACTGTCCCAAATCTGGGCCAACGGACGAGGCGTCAACAAGATTTCTTCTCAAACCAGTTTCCTTTTTTTCTAATATTGAAACAATGCCAATCCAGCTGCATTATTATTATGTTTTATTTAGTTTGATAAAATTTTGAATATAGCAGCTTTTTTTCATTCGATGAGTGAATCACGGACACTACTACATCAAGGGGGTATACATCAAGGGGGTATTTAAGACAGTTTTTAAGACAATATTTGAGTATATTGTCTTAAATTGAGACAGAAAAAAAGTTGTTTATTGTCTCAAGTATTGTCTTTAAGGGGGTGTCTCTATAAAGACAATATAAAATTGTTTCTATAAAGACAATATGACATAGAAGTATTTTTGTCTCTTTAAAGACAATATGAAATTGTCTCTATAAAGACAATATGACATAGAAGTATTTTTGTCTCTTTAGAGACAATTTCATTTTGTCTCTTTAGAGACAATTTCACTTTTGTCTCTTAAAGACAATAGTTGGGATTAAAGACATTGTCTCTACAGAGACAATATGTAAAAATTGTTTCTTTAGAGACAATATGTAAAAATGTATTAAAAAAATAAACAATTCAATGTTTTCAAATTCTCGTCGTCCTCCTATTTGTTGGAGTTTTTATTTTTTATTTTTCAAATGCGATGGAAAATTATAATAGAAATTATCAATGATTTTGAAGTTGGAACAATGAACAGTTGTCGAATACACAAAGCATAATGTTCATAAAAAACAAAGAAAATAATGCATCCTAATCCAAATTCATAAAGTAAATGCCAATAAGTATTTTTTTATTTATAGTTTATAAACTTGTTCATACAATCATGAGCAACACGTACGTCATAACATGACATACACAAATGATTCATTTCTAGGAAAGAGAAAATGTTAATATTTTCTTAAAAGCCATTGGAATATACCCAACTACCAGCATAACTCTTTCGAGCATGGCAAGGTAGCTTGACAAAGAGTTGACTCAATTGTCTGGACTGGACAATTTTGCTTCAGAACGGGAACTTTCTTCTTGCATGCTTATGTATGGTCCTTCTCAAAGGCTGATAACTTTTCATTGTAACAATCCACTAAATCATGTACTTTGTTATTGATGAACGACAAGATTTCCAAATCGTCTTTGAGCATAACACAGCGTTTCAAGATTTTGATATGATTTTGGAGAGAGTTGAATTCTTCCTTTAAGATAATCAATACGGTGAAAGCAAAATTTTCCTGCAAGCAAACAATATTAGATTTAACAAGTAAATCCATTTGCATTATTCATTTAAAGAACCACAAATCCACAAGTCTCTACACATTAACTGAAAATAATAAATCTGCAAATCAAACCCCAAAAAAAATCCAATTATAAGCAACCACTACACTAGTCATTTGATAGCCCAAAAGTGAAAATATGTGATCCCAAAAAACTTTCACAAATATTTTCTTTCATATAACTTACTGCTCAAGCTGGGCTGCAAACTGTGCAATTTTAAGTTGGCACTGGTTAGCCATACTAGTAACTTCTTCACCTTGATAGAGCCCTGCAACTCGCTCAAACTATTCCAAAGCTAGTTCCAAAGTTTCTTCAGCTTCATATATTTCACCGAATTCCTGTAGAAAACAATATTTTGAAGTACATTGGAAATCTAAATTATGGAAATTGACTTCTAAATTTCCAAATCAAAATCTGGTTGATGACCTCCAATATCCCAATTGAAGTATAAAACTCTAGAAACCAATAGATCTGATAGATACATGAAATTCTAACTTTATAAATTATAAACAATAAAATTCTGCTTAGACACAACCAACACACAGAACAACCAAAACTCTCAGGTAAGCCAATTTCAATTATGATGCTAAGGTAAATCAATCACAGAAAAAAAACTAAACGGACAAGGAAAATCTCTATGAAATTTAGTGTAATGAAGAATAGTTTAGAAGCTGTGATAGTTTTAGCATAACAAGGAGTACAATACAAGAAACAGCTGTGAGAAGAAGTACCAAGAACTGGAAGTTACAGCCATCTCCCACTTTAAGAAAAAGACACAAAATAATGGACTGGAAAGAGAGGACAGCCATAGTAGTGCCAAAACTAGTGTTGACCTTAGAAACTACTATCTTTGGGTCACCATTCAAATTCAAGGAGGACTGTTTGGTCTTTGCTCTATCTATGACCCCAATCACCATACATGTCCATCCAACCCCATGATATAGCAAATAGTGAGTGAATGTTGGGTGGATTCTCTATTGATCTCCATGTCTAAAAATGAATTAGGTATGTGCTTAAATATAACACCCAAAAATACAATTTGAAATATTTATACTTCAAGTTGATATCATAATGACTAGTTGGAAGGGGACTATGTGGGTTCAATTTAAAATTTTGATTTTATAAAGACAAGGATTGTGACAAACATTGATCTAAATAGACAAATAAAAAAATCAAATTAAAAGTATCCTAATGATGTGCCGAAATTTTTTTGAAACAAATTCAAAGAGTATACCAACTCTAAGTAAAAATATACCACTTACATATTAATCACTACATAAAAGATTTAACGAACTCAAATTAAATCCATAACTAATCAAAAAAATTACGAAATATACAATTTTCACCCTTGTAAACCTTAACCCAACCTTGTAAACCTTAACCCAATCTTAAAAGAAGATTCATTTGTAGGCCATCAATTTAAATGACCCACCACCGCCCCCCAATTGACCCAATTCACTCTCAATGATTGACCCAGGGAGCCCCTCTTCCCTAGTCCTCCTCGGTTAGTGGATTCTTGTCCTCTTCGACACAGTTCGAAGGTATTTTAAACTATGTTGTGTCTTTTCTTTTTTTACCTATGGAGGTATAAACTTCTTTAATTCTAAATAATAATCTCAAGTTATCGTGGTAATCTGAACACAAACTATACTTTTTAAAGCAAGACTTTTTATTCCTCATAAATACTACATGAGATTTTAATTACTATCTCATGCCTTAAATCTGAATACATTACGTGGACCAAGGATAATTCTGCCAATCTGTTTTCCACATTTCTGCAAGTGGGTAACCATTTTCAAACACATTACATATCTCTGGAATCTGATTGACATATTTTGATTATCAGATGGGAACACTGCCATAGTTTTTCCTTCCAACTTTTACAAAAAAAGCTCTTGACAAAATGTTTCACAGTTTTTTCAGAACAAAAACCAAATCGATCCAGAAGATTTTGAAGACAAAACACATAAATCGGTTTTAAAACTTCAGAAAATATCTAAAATAACAAATAAGTTGATCGAACATTGAAGCATTAGATCCTAACAATAAAATAACATAGTTTACAAGTCTGTCAATAAATGGGTATCCATTGCAAATTTAAGACTGCTTATAATTGATGATGTTCTTTTAATAATATTTAAATCAACTTCCTACCTCTACTGGCTTGTACAAGCTTATTATCCAGATTTTGCAGTCTCTCCTGTTTGCTCTTCCAAGAACTCTCTGATATGCTTACAAAATTAAAAGAAATGTCAAATGAAAACAGAAGTTGTTTTTTCAATATTTATAACAACATTATTCCCTTCTACTGTCTAACCCTTACCTTAGCCCGATATCCATCTAGTTTGCTATGCCTGTATGTACAAAGAGTAAGGTATTACTGTTGAAGAAAACTTAGGGGGAATCATAGAAATAAAATCATTAACAATATGCTACTGTAATAAACAACTTATAAATTACCATTAGTACACATATGGATTGTAATAAAGAGAACTCAAAAAACATGACACCAAACCTGGGAGAGCTTTCTTAACGATCAGTGGTTCAATCTTCAAAATTGGCATTCATATTGTTGCTCAGGGGTTTCACTCCTTTCTTCTGGCCAGAAGGATATCTACTCTATAATCTTTAGGAAAGTTTGCTGAACTTATCTGTATCAAGAGTCAAAGTCCATTGTCATTGTTTCAAATTCATATAATCATTTGAATTTAACACCACCCAATTACTCAATTTTTAATTCCAATACATATAATTGTTGACGAGCTTTACTCATGGAAGCATAGAAAAGGAACGTGAACTGTTACCATTTTCAGGGGCTGTTGTTTATAGAGCTGATTTGTGTGGTGCACATGTACTGTGAGATCACAGAGAAAAACATTCAGCAAATAACTGTACTGTCGAGCTCGGGAGCTCTCGTAAGGATGTTGGCGTTGCATATTATTCACCGAACTGCATTGGCAATGAGACTTACAAATTCCCAAGACGAACCCACTGCAAAGGGATTACGATTCGATCTCATAAGGGATCCTGCAATTCAATTTGCTGCCAAATTTTTAGCTTTTCCACTTTTGGGCATGAAACAGGAAAAAGTCATGCAATTTAAAAATTTTCAAACTGCAATTGAGCTATCCAAGGGCGTTCAATTTAATTGGTGTAACTTTGTTAAGGGGAGAATTTTGTATCAAATTGGTGTATCAGAAAAATAGTTGGGGTTAATGCTGAAGCTACCCAACAATCCTTCAATGCGCTTGACTGTAATGCCCCTTCATAATAACCTAAGAATGTTGCAAATGTGTTGTAAAGGTGTAATAATTTTTTTTTTTTTAAGTATTAATATTAGGTTAATTAATTGCATACATTCTTAGGTTAAGCGACGTTACACTACTTTGAGTTTTCCATAAGTGACTAAAGTATTTCGCATTGCACATTTAATTAATAACATAAAGATAAACATTGCATAATAATAAGTTTCCATTCATGTTAACATAATAAAGTACAAACATGTTTTTCCATACATTGCATTTGATATGATATTACAATACTCATCCATCTGATGAGGTAGTTCAAATAATAGTTACATTTTACAAATACATTGTTCACCTCTTATACAATTGAGGGATGTTTTCAAATATAAGTTTACAATATACAATGTTGAAATAAACATAAGATCCAAATTACGAAGC
>VDFB02171843.1:0-23224 GCA_007258455.2 Sequoia sempervirens
GTTTCTTTTCAAATGGGGGCTTATGAAGGGGTGGAGGCTTCGGAATAAAGGGAGAAGGGTGGCCTGGTTGTGTTTTGTGATGCGGCGGGGGAAGCGTAGGAGGGCGAAATTCTGGTGGAGGCTTTTCATTGTGGTGGGAAGGAGGCAATGGACCCTCCGATGAACACACAGAGACAAATGCCAACAAGATGACTGGTAAAAGAAAATGATGGAGAGCGAAAGCCATTGTTGCTTTCAATTCAAACATAAACTGATGGGATGAAATGGTAGAAGTATGAAGAGTATTTATATACACCCAGGTGACGGAAGTGCTCTAGAATGCTCCAAATCACAAGTGCTAACGACAAAGCTCAACTGTACATTTTACAACTTTTGGCCTCGCCAAATAAATAAATGACAGGAAAGTCAAGATTTGTGCGTTGGAGAGGGTCCACCAACATGACTGGTTTTCAAAGGCGCACTAAAATTGAGTGCGGAGCATACTATGTCTACTTAAAAAGCAACATTACTAATTACAGGTGTTGGGATTATATTAAGCTTAAGGAGAAGGATAAAGATAGGTAGCGGGTGTATTACAGGTGTCTACTTAATAAGCAACATTACTAATTACAGGTGTTGGGATTATATTAAGCTTAAGGAGAAGGATAAAGATAGGTAGCGGGTGTATTGAACGCTTTGCGATGTGAATGCAAAGGGTTTGGGTCCGCCGACAACGGCCCTTCAGAAACATTTAATGGACGGTCTCATAAAGTTATTCTGACACAGATTTGACCAGCTTATGTTTCTGCACTAATATTCGACCATGTGCACAAGTTGCCATCCGTTTACTTATGTCTTATGTGAAAAAGTACTAGACACCATTTTCGTTACATAAATATCCCTTCCCGGCTATATATCTGCTCCAATTTATCAAAAATATATTTTGAAAAGAGAAAGAAGATAAATGGGGATGCTCTAACAGAGCTTTGAGAAGTTCTAAGAGTTTTATCTTTTGTCTTTTAAGCTTGTAGATTTTCTTGAAACTTTTCAAGGAATTTCATAATTAGGTAGTAGGGGAAAGGGTTTGAAGGTGGTGAGGATTTTTATATTGGGATAAGAGTTCATATCTTGTATTCCACTAGTTGATAATCATTAAAGAAATGTTGCATTCAAAATACATATATACATATATATATTTTCAAAAGTTACTTTTAAATATGCAAATAGTAGTACATATCACATCATCTATGGGTCCAATCAATATTTGGATAATTACTTTCCATTTTCTCAAATATAAGTGAATGGGAATAGATATTTATATATCCAATATTAAACCACTTTTACAAAAATATTGTTAAGACATGTACACAACCAATATACATTTCATCTACCATGGACATGACATTTGTCCAACTTACATATACATTTAACAAAATTATAAATAAAAGTGTTCCACTTTTCAACCCTGGATGACAAAATTTCATCTCCACCATGTACAACTACTCGAGCATTCTTCATATTTACCCTACAACAACTAAAAAGAATTCTTAGGCTCACCATTATATATTAATTTACAAGAAGATAACAACAATATTAAACATTATAAATAAAACCTATAAATTCATAATGACACATGCTATTTATTTCATGCAATATAATTTTTTAAATACACCCAATTTTAATATTCTTACAATACCTCTCAAATAATACGTATAAATGCTACTAAGACAATCTTTCAATTCATATCAACCATTAATAAATATTGCTAGCCCAATTCAAACCATCACATAACAAACTCTCTGTTAGATGCACGGGACAACTGAGAGGGGGAGTGAATCAGTTGTACATTAAAAACATTCAATCCCTCATCAACATTCAAACCCTTGTTAGCCCTTAAACCCTTATCATGCATTAGCAGAATATAAGCATATGAAACAATAATGCAAATACATCCAAACACATTTAAGAACACTAGATTTATGTGGAAAAATCAAGTAAGTAAAAACCACAGTGAGGATTAGCTCACATATATATGAATTACAACATTGAATACAAACAAGCTCATTGCTCAGAAAAATAAGAAAGGCTCACTGTTAAGTGACTCACTGCTAAGAAGAAAGAAGACTAGAAAAACTATTACAGAGAGATTTACTATCTCAAGGAAATAAGAGAATCCACCACTGCAACTTTGCACCATCTGCAACCTTTGGCTCACTGCCTCCAATAACTTCAAGCACACTGAAAATGTAGACATCTTTTTTTCACTGTATTAGGAGTCATAGGCATTAAGCTCGCACTCAGATCATCACACTTGATCACATTCATATCTTTCACACTTTATAAACTTTCCACACACATCTCCAACAATTCACCTTGTATTTATACCGTCCATGACCTAAAGAATCTCAATTAGGTCATCCTAAATGAAACATATGCACCTAAAACATGCAACACCAAAATATGTCAACATTAAACACTTCTACAGTGGAAAGAAATGAAGGAGAACCACACCAAGGGTTATCTAGGATTCAAATACATAAAACCAAACTACGCAACATCTCCACAATCCATGAGGTACCTCCACGAATAGTGCTAACATGCAAGATCGTCCAAACCTAAACTGACACTACAAGAGACCATATACATACTTCTCTAGGTCACACAAACCACACAACAACACTTCATAACATCCACATAACATCTTAGAATATTCCAGCATCATCAAATTATTCTGCAACCCTACCACAACCACCTAAAACTAAGAACATCATTATTTTGTGCAACCAAACATAGTGGCACAAACATATAACTTACTAACTAACCTTGCGGAACACCTCAACACCTGAAACCTTAAGGGAAAAAAGTTACAAACAATATAAGCATGTGTTCCCAAATCTAGAAGTCAAGAAACCTTACTACGGAGAAATGTAGAGCAATCTCATTTCTCCCAAACAACCTTCTATATATATAGATAAACTGTCAAACACAACTTTCACTATAGAACGATCCTGAAACTAAAAATCTAGATGTAGAACCTCTGAACACCTCTTATCATCATATCCAAAAAACACAAGCATATCTTCAACCATGAAGAAATATGGAGTGCAACACCAAACACACCTTTGTCACACTACACACTCTTTTATTCAAAGTTTCTCAAAAGCACTTGGAGAACAAGTGAACTTACTACAACTACAACTCGTATCCATTAGGATGTATCAATGACAACACTAGTCACAACACCACAACACATCCATACTAGCACAAGAACTTGACAACACCAACCATCTCTATACTATTGACATCAATGACCAACTATTGACGCCAATGACAACACCAAAAACATAATTACAAAAATCTCCCCCTTTGTCATTGATGGAAAGACCAACTCTTTGAAAAACCATCAACAACAAACTAAACCAACAATAACTCTGCAACAAGAAAAACTCCCCCTTACTAGGGCATCTCTTATTCCTCACTATCTCTCTTTTACTTTTGGTTCACAGACTTCTTCTCCCCCTACCTAAGGAGTTTTTCATTCTCTCATTCTCTTGTGAACACTCTTCCCCACTATGTTTTTCAAACCATATTCATTCCTACAATACTCTTCTGCACAATGATTTTTCAAACAACTTTCTCCCCCTTTGATGTTAATGGCAAAAGGAAACAAACTCAACCAATTATCTCTAGTATATACTTCACATTTTTCACTACTCTTTTACTCTTCTAAATTTCTACTTCCCTGAAGGGTTAACACCTATATAGAACATTATTTTTCATGTTCTCCCTCTCTAACATCTACATACATCACTTTGACACCATTTGCAACACTACCAAGCAATTGCTCTATCCCTCTCCATTTCACCCACTTTTTTGCACTCTCCCCCTTAGGGGCACAAAATATGCTCCATTTGTTTGCATCAATCAACAATCACTACCTACTCCCCTTAAGAGGTAGCCTTCAACATCAATCTAGGACCAATAATTTATCTTGAATGCACACTAGATAGATGCACAAACTTATGCATCTAGTTAAAAGGATGGGCATTAACCCCTAACTTCTCCTAGAGATCAAAAGTATTTTTAGAAAGAGCCTTTACAAAAGTACCTCAAACTTGATCTTATGTAGGAACATATTCTAGCTTCACCTCAATCTCTACAACCTTCTCTCTTAGAAATTGATACTAGATAGAGATATGTTTTATTTTTCAATGCATTACTAAGTTCTTTGAGATATTGATAGCACTTGTATTATCACACAAGATAGAAATAGGTTCATCATATGATACTCTTATATCCTCCAATGTCTATTTCATCCACAACACCTATATACAACATGATGCTACTACAATATACTCTACCTTTGCAATATATAATGACATTGAATCCTGCTTCTTACTCAACCATGAAACCAATTTGCTTCCAAGAAAGAAAGCACCACTACTTGTACTTCTTTTTTCATCTATATAACCTTCCCAATCTGCATCTGTATATGCACTCAAGGAGAAATTAGTGTCCCTAGGATACCATAAGCTAAAATCTTGAGTGCCTTTCAAAGATCTAAATATCCTCTTTATTGTTGCAACAAGAGATTCTTTGGGATCTTCTTGAAATCTTTGCATAAGACAAATTGCATGCATTATATCTGATCTAGTAGCAATTAGGTATAACAATCTAGGAATCATTGATATATACTTGCTTAGATCATCCTTAGGAGATTCACCACTCTTTTTGAACTTACAACTAGTAACCATAGGAGTACGTAATGGTTTAGAATCCTCCATTCCAAACTTCTTCAATATTTCCTTGACATATTTTGATTGAAAAATTAAAAACCTTTTTCCAAATGACTGATTTGTAACCCAAGGAAGAGATTCACTTCCCCACACATTGACATCTCAAACTCTTTCTACATTTCCTCTGAAATCCTCTTCCACATACCTTCATTTCCTCCAAAGATAATATGATCCACATATAATTCCACAATTAGGAATTTTTCTCACCCAACTTTGAAGTAAAGATTGTTATCTATAGTACCTTTCCTTAATCATTGATGTAGCAAGTACTTATACAATCTTGCATACCAAGCTCTAAGGGCCTTCTTAACTCTTTACAATTCCTTCTTCAACCTACAAACCATATCACTATCATTAGATAAATGAAATCCTTTTGATTACTCAATGTAAACCTCTTCTTCCAACTCACCATTCAAGAATATAGACTTCACATCCATCTGATAAATCTTGAAGTATTTATGTGCTGCAAAAGAAAAAACCATTCTAATGGCTTCCATCCTTGCCACCTGCACAGTAGAAAAATGGACCCTTATCATTTTCATGGTCTTTTAGGCCTTGATTCATGATGCTTGGTCTATTTTTCTCTAATTTTATGATGTAACTTGGCTTGAACATGTATATTTAGGTACTAAAATTCAAATAATGATGTCTTGTGAAGGTGTTGTGAAGTGTTGTAAAGCATTTCTACACTCTTCTAGACTATATTCATTACAATTTCCTAAAAATCACCTTTTCATCTAAACAAGTCCTATTTTGAAGTGTTGTAAAGTCCTATAACAAGATTTCATGCTTTTCTAGGCATAACTTCACTATTTATCCCTTTCTTATGCTTTATTCAGTCCCTTTATGCCCTTATATGCCTTAATTAAGTGTATTTTTTAATGTAAACCTGACAAACAACATTAAATACAAGATAATTCCCAACACCCATTTTTCAGGTCCTAGGTGGGACCCATTCGCCATGGGTGGCGAATGAGTCCCCCTTGGCTCCAAATTCAAAATATTTTTAATTTCCTTTCGGGTTTTTATTCAAAAATACTTGATGTTGGCCTATGTTGAGGTATGAATGGGTTACTAAGGCACAAGATTGTATAAGTAAGTGATTTTCACCTCATTTTACATCTCCTACAATCTCCAAAAATTATTAAAGCATCTTACAACATCAAATCAAGCACTAATCAAGCATTTTGGAGCATCCATTGACACTACTTCAGATTTTCATCATCATGGGTTTGGTAAGTTGATAGCATTTGCATGTTATTATTTTATAATTCTCTGGAATTTCATTATTTCATTAAGGGATTTATTACCAAAGTGGGGTTTGACCAAGGCAAACCCCTAATTGCTAAACCTCAACCATTTTTCCCCTCTTGCATGTGTGTTTGCAGACCTAAGCATGCATATTTAACAAGAATTTAGGTGATTGAAGATTGGTCAACAAGTCAACTAGGTCCTTCAGGTCAAATCAACTCCATTTCAAGCTTGGAGAAGGCTTTTTGTTTGTTTCCTGCAGAATTGACTTCGACAACTCGACAAGCAAACATTTCTAGATTTGGTGTTACAGAGTTGTCTCCTGATTTCTTAGAATTTTGGGAGAGGACTGGTTCACTACCAGTGGTGAATGAGTCCCACCTTAAGACTGACAATCTAGATTTTGTCAGATTTTGGATCCTGACAGTCAGAAACTTACTTCCAACAATTTTTCACCAATAGCAGGACTAATTCGCCACCGTGGGTGAATGAGTCCCACTGTTGATTTTTAGTAACTTCAGATAGCATTCAGACCATTATAGATTCCTCAAATCTTGCCCAAGTGCACTCTGATTCATCCCTTCTCTTTTTGTTTTGCATTCATCCATCTTTTAGTTCATTATTTTCATATCACAGTGTGTTTTCCAGCATAGTTTAAATCTTAGTTTTGCATTCATAATCATTCATTTAAATCACTCAATTGCACTTATTTCATTTCATTTAGCTTAGATAACATCATACATTACATAATTTAAATGAACCCTTTAGCATTTTTTGCCCTACCTCTCTCCTTTTAGGTGAAAAACCCTAGAAGAGCTAGAGAAGTGCAAAGGAGCCAAAAATCTATGGTTCATTTTGGTGAAATTGCATTTTTAACACTTTTCATTTCTAATTTTATTCACATATTGCATCCTAGATTACATTTACATCAACATTCAATTAGGATATTGCTTTGTTTTTGTATTCTAGGACTTTTCATAGTGCATTAGTGGAAAATTCATTCAGGTTTCATTTTTGCATCACATATCATAGAAAAAACTAAAAAATTGCATTTTGCATCCTTAATTGCATTTTGTAGAGCATTAGAATCATTTTAATTTTTTTGAAAAACACATAAAAATATCATACTGGGTCTCATTCTCTACCCAAGGCAACTCAGTCCCTTTGCACTTTTTAAACAACATTTCTAGTATCTTTCTGGCATTTTTCTGCATTACAGTTTCTTTTTCTTGCATTCTATTTTCATTTCTAGACTTTATTTTTAATCCTTTATTGCGTCTTACTTTATTTACATCATGGAATTTTATTTCAATTAGTTTTGGAATTCATTAAAATCATTGGTAGACATGTCCAATTATGCCTTTGGATGTGACCCTAATGACCTTGAACTCCCACATGCTCCTTCAACTCCTCATGATTTTCCTCCTCATGAAGTAGACATCATTGGAGAAGATGATGATAGCATGAACAAGTTCTACAATGAATTCCTTGATCACCTCAAAGCCAATACAACCTTCTATCCATCTGTGAAATCCCAAGATCGTCCTACTATTGCACCTCCTGATCACTTTGAATATTTACATCTTGAAATCAATGAAATACATGAGGTTCCTCCCTCAAGTGGACCTAGTTCCTCTAAACAAACACACTCACAATCATCTTACAATCACAAAGTCACAAACACTCCTATAAATCTTGAAGAAACATATGGTAAAGGCTTCATTATTCTAAGTAAACAAGGTTGTGAAACAACACATGAACATGAAATTCATCAACTCCTTGAACAAAAACCAACAAAAGAAAACACAATAGGACTAGGATATCAAGATCATTCTCATCTTGATGAACCTCAATTAAAATATTGGAAACTTTAGGATGATGGTAGAATTATCTTTGATGCTCCTCCTGACTTGAAAAATCTCCTCCCATGTGAACAACCATTACCCCCTTCTAATGACAAGGATGTTAGGATCCCTATGGGTCCCCTTCCTCCTTCTATTCATCCTAAATATTCTAATATACCATTTTGCAAATATCATCTTATTCTTGATCATTCGTCCTAAAGAATTTTGCATCCCTTTATCATGCCATAGTTGTAGAATTCTTTATTCTCACTATTGCATGATCCTCTCCCATCACCCACCTCGGTTCATTCTTGCTTCTACACTTTGTGGAGGGGAAGAAGTTGTTATCCTTGTCCTTGTAATGCACTTGTCTTAGTCTCTTAACTATGTTATTCCATTTCCACTTAACCATTTAAGATTGAGAACCAATAACTTAGTTGATGGTGGACTTCCATTTGCATTACTTGTTCCTTTTTCATTTTTATTTCATGTGTGTATTGTGTTGGGACCCATATCGTGTGTTTGATGTTCCCTCTCTTCGTACACTCCTATTTGTATCTCTATTCTTCTATTTGTCATGCATTGTATTTTTCGCTTTTTTTTTGTGTTCTCCTTTTTGGGGATGACACAAAGCATAGAGATGCCCTATGTCTCTTCCATGTTGACCCAAAATGTCCTTGTCTTTTTTTCTTTTGTTTTCTATTTTCCTTTTGTGGATGATGCAAGGCATTGAGACCGAAATGTATCCTTCATGTTGACCCACAAGATTTTTCATTTTCTTTCGCCTTTTCATTTTCTTTCTTTTCACTTGTGTTTTCCTTTTAGGGACAATGCAAAGCATTGAGACTGCAATGTCTCTTCCATGCTGACCCAAAATAGACTTTCTTGTTCTATTTTTTTTTATCTCTTTGTGTCATTCTTCCAGTTCTATGTGATTTGGGGAATGATTACAGTTGTGAGGAGCTTTCATACAAACATCGTAGCAACAAACATACTGACCCCAAATCCATAGATCCATTATGTGTTTGGTGTGTTCTTTTCTAGGGGGCAACTCCCTTTATTTTTCTTTCATTTTCATTTTCATGATTTAGCCTAACTTCAAAACATATGAATTGGCATAGGGTTTTCAAAGTTGGCTCTCATGTCTTGTTTTCTTTTTCATTTTCCCTTTGCTACTTTAAAAAAAATTCTCACAGAATCATGTGTAGCAATTCCTTTGAAGTAGGGGGCATACATTGCCATAATTCATTTGTATTCTTGATTCCTAGTGTAGCATTGTCGTTTATATGATGTGATTGTCACTTTGTGGATGACATTGGGTGTGATTTCCTTCATAAGTATGATCTATCTTAGCATATTGCATTCCTCTTGGTGGCTTGATGCAACGCACTACATCCCTTAAGCTATGAATATACTATTCTTTGATTGGTCCTCTCTTGGATACATTAGACACAATGTTCCCTAAGTGATTGACCTTGCATAAACTTAACAAGACTCCATTGAACATCTTTTGCATTCTACATTACATTTTTACATTTTACACTTTGCACTTTTTTCCACCTTTCATAACACAACTTGCATGCCTGTGGTACCTTTCCTTTTTGTTCATGAGTTCTAAGCATACAGAGCTTTGCTTGTCTCATGAAGCACAAACCAAAATTTTTACTTGTGGCACCTTATTCAAGTTATTAGGAGGTATAACTTTGATATGGTTGAGCGGGAAGCCCACCTAGTGGCATGACTTTTCCCCATAGCCACCTTTGTGTTTGTGAGTGCATACCAACTAGCGTATATATCTTACCCTTTCGGATTTCTCACCCTACGAATAACTAGAAGTTTTTTGGCCCCAGAGTGAATATACTCTGGCCTTCTCACCTGGTGGGCCACCATGAGTTCTATCTCCCTAGAGTGACTATACATTCTCTTTTAGCCTAGATCTAATCCACAACTAGTTGGACAGATGATCGAAGCTTCATATGATTCTCAACACTTGTGTGTTCCTTTGTTCTTATGCTTAGTTTTCCATGGGATCTTCATCCTGGGGGCTTGATCATCCCTCTTGATTGTTGTATTCCATCCTGCTAATGTAAGTACATTTGAACCCTCCTCTCAATGTTCATGGCTACTTTAGTGTGAGTTTGAAGCAAGTTCATTCTCTCACTAAAGAGGAGGCTAAATGCACTATAGAAAAATGGACTCTTATCATTTCCATGGTCTTTTAGGCCTTGCTTTATGATGTTTGATCTATTTTGCTCTGAATTTATGATGTAACATGGCTTGAACGTGTATATTTAGGTACTAAAATTCAAATAATGATGTCTTGTGAAGGTGTTGTGAAGTGTTGTAAAGCATTTCTACACTCTTCTAGATTCTATTCATTAAAATTTACCTAAAAATCACCTTTTCATCACTAAACATGTCCTATTTTTAAGTGTTGTACAGTCTTGTAACAAGATTTCATGCTTTTCTAGGTATAACTTCACTATTTATCCCTTTCTTATGCATTATTTTCTCTCTTCATGCCCTTATATGCCTTAATTAAGTGTATTTTTTAATGTAAACCTAACAAACAATATTAAATACAAGATAATTCCCGACACCCATTTTCAGGTCCTAGGTGGGACCCATTCACCATGGGTGGAAAATGAGTCCCCCTTGGCTCCAAATTCAAAATATTTTTAATTTCCTTTCGGGTTTTTATTAAAAAATACTTGATGTTGGCTTGTCATGAGGTATGAACAGGTTACTAAGGCACAAGATTGTATAAATAAGTGATTTTCACCTCATTTTACATCTACAATTTCCAAAAATTATTCAATAAATCTCAAGCATTCAAGCATCTTACAACATCAAATCAAACACTAATCAAGCATTTTGGAGCATCCATTGACACTACTTTAGATTTTCATCATCATGGGTTTGGTAAGTTGATAGCATTTGCATGTTGTTACTTTATCATTCTCTTGCATTTCATTATTTCATTAAGGTTTTGATTACTAAAGTGGGGTTTGACCAAGGCAAACCCCCATTTGCTAACCCTCAACCATTTTCCCCCTCTTGCATGTGTGTTTGCAGACCTAGGTATGTAGATTTAACAAGCATTTAGGTGATTGAAGATTGCTCAACAAGTCAACTAGGTGCTTCAAGTCAAATCAACTCTATTCAAGCTTGGAGAAATTTTTCTATCTATTTCCTCTGAAATTGACTTGGGTAACCATCAAAGAAGACATATCTAGATCTATTATTCTGAGTTGTCTCACGATTTCTCAAAATTTTTGGGAAGAGTGATTCACCACCGGTGAAAATAGAGTCCACCTTAAGACTGAAAATCTAGATTTTGTTAGATTCGAGATCAATGGTTAAAACTTTTCTTCGACAATTTTTGACTAGTAGGAGGACTAATTCACCACCATGTGTAGCATGGCCATTACAAACCCCAAAGGATAATTACACAATAATTATAGCACAATTTTTTTTTTTAAAAAAATTAAACATAACATACATGTAATACACATTAAGTCATAACATGAATTTCATTTAAGAAGATTCATTAGCACATACATCCCTTGGGGTACACGAGGAGTCATTACGAAACTTAGATCCGCACAACGACAATAAAGAATAAAAACCAAGATATAATCCATAACAAAATAATCATTAACAAATACAACACATACATGATAAAGCATCGATAAGAAACCATCTGATTAAATAAAAACAACATATGCATGATTAACTTAACACATTGAATAACAACTGCCAATAGCCACAAAAGATTTAACGTTACATTACAATACAATGTTCAAGAGGTACAATGATACAAAAGTGTTTCCAACATAAATGGAAACCATACACAAGATAACATGATACAAGTAAAAGAATCATAACTGGCTCCAAGACAAATACAACTCTGGAGTCGCTGCATCCGCACCAATCCGCACCTCTCGATCCTCGACTGGGGACCCAATGGGGTGCTTAGCACGTTCCACCCGACCATGTGAGTCCGAAGACCCACCCCCCATGCTAGGAGCTGACAAGAAGAGTCCTCAACCAAGAACATCCCAACACGGAATCACAAGACTCACAATATACAAAAGTATCATAAACTTCAAGAATTGCAACAACATCCAAGAGTCAACATAATAAATTAAGACACCAATCCCATCACATAAATCAACGCAATGACCAATAAATAAGTAACCAAAGGATGATCATGAAACACTTCCAACCAAACTAAATTAATAAACATAATACAATTCCAAATTACAATACAATAACATCATATCATAGTATCAAAAGAGTACAAGGTCATAAGTCAAATATTAATGAGATCATACAAATCCTCAAAGTACACCAAAGATGTATCAAGGCAAAAATCATTAATCAAGATAAATCCAAAAATCAACAATCTATACCAACTCCCACAACCTACTTCCAGAGGAACACAATAAAGTAAAACACATGGGCAACTAGGGGAGAGTGTCATCGCATAGCCCACATGGGTTCTCCTGGCCCTTCCTCCCAAACTGAGGCGCCGGCCCCCATCTATGGATCTCCTGTGCTCTTCCTCCCAACTGGAGGCGCCGGCACCATAGGGTAGCTCATGCGGAGCCGTAGACCTCTCGTGAAGACGAGGTCACGACCTTGCCAACCACGCCTTCTCAGCCTTCCATTAGTCTACGGAAGCACTAATGAAGACGAGGCATCCATTTTATTAATCTTATAATGATATTACTACCCAACCCTCCTAAGTTAATTATTAGGTTTTCACTTGTTTACTAACTCACTCGTGGGTTCTCCTGTGCTCTTCCCCTTACACGGGGCGCCGGCCCCCACGAGGAGCCACTCTCCCTAGAGACCCAACAACATAAAAACCAAGGAACCAAGGGTTGTACCATCATAATTAGAACAAAGAATCACAACATAAAAGCATGCGAGGCATTACCCATCTCGCTAATAAGTACAAAATCAGAGTCTCAACAATTCTCGTACAACCCTTTCAAAATCCTGATACCAAAACACTTGCCACTTCAAAGGCACATAAAAAGAGAGAACATCAATTATCAATCATCTCAAGCCTCTGGAAGTCAAAAGAATGAAAACCCACAAACAAGGGTAAAATGAAGCAACACAAGTTTTTCCCAAATAATTCCAATACAAGGATAAAATTTCCTTCAAATATGAGATTAACTCAGAAAAGCCATAAAAAAGAAGATTCATCAAGACCCATCCACAACTCAACAATGGTGTCACCTTAAATAGGGAAACACAAAAGAAAATCAACCTTGAATTCAACAAAATCACTTAATAAAACCACAAGCCACCAATTAGGTATTCCACGGGAGACCTCAATTTTCTCCTTACAAGATACCTATATAGTTGGTAAACAAATGACGTTTGATAAAATCAACAAACATGACACAATATAATTTAATGTTTCACCAAAATAATAAAAGAGGGAAGACCGCATTCCATAAGAAGCATAAACTTATCACAACCAAGCATCGCATAAGTATCCAATCAATTCTATCACAAAATCAATTAATAAGACCCCCACAACTCCAAACAAACCAAGAATTCACCACGCAGGGTTAAACCAATAACAATACAACTTAAATTAAAGAGGATTCCCAACTTACACAAACTCAAGAAAATTCACAATATAAGGGTCCATCAAATCACTCATAAATCGACACAAACCCAATGGAATAAAAATCATTTTTGAAAACCAAGCAAACATAAAGGAGGACACATCCAATTGGAAACATCAAATTAACCCTTAAACATACATATACATTCAATGCTAATTCACTAAAGAACATCAACTTCAAATACAATTTATCCATTTGCTTAACAAGATATAGTTCATACAACAAAAGAAGTTCCAATACATACTTCCTCCATAATCCAACAATTGTAAGTCACCATAGATGTTTTACTAAGGACTAAGAGAAATAGATCCCATTTCATGTTCTCTACAACACAATTATTCAAAATATTGACTTAATAGAAATAAACTTCCATGACACAAAATTAGAATACGATGATGTTATTATATGGAACATACTTTAAACTAATGGCACTAACTTAACTTGATAAAATATCACCTATAACGTTATTACCTAGCACACTCACCCTACCCTACAATTATCACAAATATCTACAAAAAGATCAATTAACACTTTTACCCTTATATGATCAAAATTCTTTTTAGTCTAAGGTCAAAAGATGTGGATGATAGCACTGATCCCTCCATTTATATCATTTGAATTATAACTCATTTATTCCATCCTAAAAGAGGTATCATTCCTAACTAAAACACCATAACATAAAGATAAGCGTACCTAAGATAAAACTTCATATAATAAAAAGAAGAGAGACTCATTGATCTACCTATATCCACATTCCTACATCTGAAAGGACATATAACTTTATTTCCTTATTACCTAGTTTTAGCCCCACATTTATATTGATTTATTAAGATCAGAACCTTTTATTAACGAAAGATAGATAAGTAAATTTTCCTCAAAAATAATATTATCTAATAATTAAATATATACAACTTTTTCTTTCAACTAAGACCAATTTATTCGCTTAATAACTAACTCTCCTTCAAAGTAAATGACTTAAAAACTAACATTACATAAATACCCAAGCCTGTGAAAAATACAACTTAAAAATCAAATGCATCTGCTGCGATAGATTGACAAAGGAATCAGAGGGATTAAAACTTCCTATTATGTTTTCAAAAGTGCGCGGATGAGACAGGCTAAAAAAAAAATCAGAGAGCTTATTTAATTTTCTACAATTTTGGCAAATCTAAAATTTGCAGCTATGACGGGCTGCCAATGATTTCAGGGAGATTATTTAATTTTGAATAATGTCTCAACTCTAAATGCTGAAGAGTGACAGGTTGCCAGAATATCAGAAAAAGAATTTAGACGCTGCAGCTGAGATGGGTCGCCAATGGTTTCAGGGAGGTTATTTAAATTTGAACACTCTCCTAAATATAAATGCTGCAGCGGTGATAGGTTGCCAACAGTATCAGGGAGATTAAATAAATTTAGATTACTAGACTATGCGAAGGAGCCCACTAAACACTGTATCCAATAACATCAATTTCTCTCAGATTCGACTGCATGGAGGTAATTGGCAAAGGTGTGAAACATTGCACAGACCAAGAGAATTAAATAATCTGCGCATTGGTCCTCAATTTCTTCACTTGAACAATCTGCTCATTGACGGCATCAGAGAAGACACACGAACCAAGCTTCCTCCAAGTTTGAGATGGTTACGGTTGTAAAAACGTGAGAAGGCACTTGTCTTCAGTCTTACAGATAACATTCGGGATTTTTATAATAAAAACAGAGAGTTTAATTAAATCTATAACCCTTCCATGTTCAAGAGCTGCGGCTGTGACAGGTTGCCAAGTATATCAGAAAGTGAATACTGGAAATTGGAAATATCGCCATCTACTTGCATTATTATCAAATCCAAAATGTTGCAACTACGTTAAATTGATAGGAGAATTAAGCAGGTTATTTAAAACTTTAAACTTCCTATCAAGTTTAGGTGTCGGCGCGGCTGGGAGAGGATAGTAAAGAATTTAAAGAAATTATCTAAACCTTTAAGTTTCCTATATGTTCAGGTGCACAGCTGTAACAGGCTGCCAGAGAATTCAGGCAAATATTTAAACCTCTAAACTTCTTATTATATTTAAGGAAAGATGCGAAGGAAATATAAGCCACTGTATTTCCTAGTTCCTACCAAACTTATGCAAAGCAGAAGAGATCATTTTCTCTAAATTTATTATGATGTATTTAATGAAGTGCAGATATACACACTCAATAATCAGAAGAGAGTATGAGAGGCTTCGGCCAAATTTTGGAGCATTGAAGATTTCAGGCAAAACGTCCCACAAAAAGAAATTTCCCACTTAACCCACTAGAATACAAGATTCAAGAGATAGTCAGATGTAAGAATGCATAGTAAGCGAACTACACATCGGATTGCAAATAGAAGATGAAACCATTCCAATTAATTCAGGCCATTATGCACCAAAATTTGCATAGATAATTGCAGTCATAATCTAATTCATGGAATCTTAAAACATTTACACCAACACTTGCCTTCTAAGGTGTATTCGCCAGGCAACCAATAATCAACCAAAGCAACGAACCGACAATTCATGGAATGAATTTGATTTAGCCAAGAAGCAATCTCTACCTACCCAAAGTATTTCAAAAGAGTTGTCATCATAAGTGCACATACCTCAGGTTGCGGCCCAAAACTCAAACCATGCTATTTCTCTCGTGCATCCTTCTCCAGAGGCAGCTTATGCAAAAGAGATCCCGAGCACACTTACTTCATCGCCTAGAGTTCATTTGCATTCGAATGATGCTGCCCTCTATTCCCCCTGACCTCTTCCTCCTCTCAAAACTAAATAAAGTTATTATTTATTTTCTTTATATTCTACAGTTCTCTTCGACTTCCAATTACTTGATAGGTGAAGTTTCTTTCCATCTTCTCTTGCCTTTTACACTTCCCAAAAATCTTATCACGATTTATTTAATTAATAAACTATTCACTTTCCATTTTCCAATTGCCTTCCTTTTTATTATTTTCTTTTCGAGATTATTTTGTTCATTATTATTATTAAATCAATTTATCTAATAATATCATTTGTGCTTTTAACAAATTAGTTTAATTTGATCATTTGATCTAAATCATTTGATTTAATTTAATGGATTATTATTTTAATTTCTAATTATATTTTAAATAACCTCGCAGATTCACTTATGATTTAAATTAATTATTTAAACATGACTACTAACATTTGATATTTTCCACACAATCAAATAACATAGTGATCAATGAAGCATGCACATATACTTACACACAAGACCAGAACAACCGACACGGAGGGGTATTACATCCTCCCCCACTTAGGCACCGACTTACTCCTGGAAGTCGAGCTCAATCAAAAACATGGCAACACAACAATATCAATGATCAAAAGCATATCAGCACCATAAATTAAAACATCAATTAAACGACATCAAGTAAGCCATGAAAATTAAACAAACCAAAAATTAAGGAAAGGATACCAACACAAAAATGGTGACGGGATTGCAACCAGACCAATTTGACAAACACAAGGGCATATGACGAACTGGGTTGGGGAAACTTTCTTGTCAGTTCCTATTTTCCACATCAATCCCATTGGGTGTTTATGATGCTCGCCCTGTCCTGACAATGCAGGTGGAATCGAGACTTAGTTCCTGCAATCCTGCATGCAAACAAATATTGTACACAATACATATATATATCACAAATACCTCATGAGAGGAAATCCCAGCATAGTAGGGCACTCGCGAGCGAGTGATACCACACTGTCCCTCCCACTAAACAATACATAATAATCAAAATAATTCTAGTAATTCATAAACAATTTGCTTCTTATTAGTTAGGAAATATTTATATAAGGATACTAACCATAAATATAATTCCTATACTGTATCAAATTTAATTACTACTTGACATTATAAGTATCTATACCTGCCTATTACAATTACATTACCTTCGTCACTATGCTTTCTGAAGCCCACTTCCTGTAAATCAAAAGCTACCATAGAGCATTGCACATTAGTACCAATAATTTAAGTTGCATTTTAACCTCAAGATACTATATTCTACTAAAAATCATAGAATAATTATCCACAAAACCTCACATTTTTGTTAAACTCATAGTTTTTTACACAAAGAACTCCACTTTAACCCTTATTCACACCAAATCTCACATCAATTTCAATAAAAAGGGTAAAATTTTACACCTTCACAGATTCAAGAAATCATAATTCATCACTCAAGGACCACAAAATCAAAGATTCCACACACACTTGACATATTCACACACATAAAACACATCACCAAGAAACACATCACACTAAAACTCAAGGGTCCATAGAGCATCCCTGATAGGAAGGATATCGGTGCATTGCGCACTACACCGAGGGTCCTATCCTTTCCCATCAGTTTCCTGCACCATCGACCCGACACCATCAAACAAAAGAAATTCAAATTCACAACAATGACAAAAGAAAAGTGAAACTCTAGACTCACGGGTCTAAGCGCAAGGTTACATAGTGAGCACACATAGTGCCCAGTGTATGAACCCATGCTCTGATACCAATGTTGTAACGCCCCGCCGTGTGAACCCCAAAGGATAATTACACAATAATTATAGCACAAATTTTTTTTTTAAATTAAACATAACATACATGTAATACACATTAAGTCATAACATGAATTTCATTTAAGAAGATTCATTAGTACATACATCCCTTGGGGTACACGAGGAGTCATTACGAAACTTAGATCCGCACAACGACAATAAAGAATAAAAACCAAGATATAATCCATAACAAAATAATCATTAACAAATACAACACATACATGATAAAGCATCGATAAGAAACCATCTGATTACATAAAAACAACATATGCATGATTAACTTAACACATTGAATAACAACTGCCAATAGCCACAAAAGATTTAACGTTACATTACAATACAATGTTCAAGAGGTACCAATGATACAAAGTGTTTCCAACATAAATGGAAACCATACACAAGATAACATGATACCAAGTAAAAAGAATCATAAAGCGGCTCCCAAGACAAATACAACTCACGGAGTGGCTACATGCGCACCAATCCGCCTCTCGATCCTGTTGGGGACCCAATGGGGTGCCAGCGTTCCACGGAGCCATGTGAGTGAGACCCACCCCATGCTGGGAGATGACAAGAAGAGTCCTCAGCCAAGAACATCCCAACGCGGAAACACAAGACTCACAATATACAAAAGTATCATAAACTTCAAGAATTGCAACAACATCCAAGAGTCAACATAATAAATTAAGAGCACCAATCCCATCACATAAATCAACGCAATGACCAATAAATAAGTAACCAAAGGATGATCATGAAACACTTCCAACCAAACTAAATTAATAAACATAATACAATTCCAAATTACAATACAATAACATCATATCACAGTATCAAAAGAGTACAAGGTCATAAGTCAAATATTAATGAGATCATACAAATCCTCAAAGTACACCAAAGATGTATCAAGGCAAAATCATTAATCAAGATAAATCCAAAAATCAACAATCTAAACCAACTCCCACAACCTACTTCCAGAGGACACAATAAAGTAAAACACATGGGCAACTAGGGGAGAGTGTCATCGCATAGCCCACATGGGTTCTCCTGGCCCTTCCTCCCAAACTGAGGCGCCGACCCCCATCTATGGATCTCTTGTGCTCTTCCTCCCAATTGGAGGCGCCGGCACCATAGGGTAGCTCATGCGGAGCCGTAGACCTCTCGTGAAGACGAGATCACGACCTTGCCAACCACGGCCTTCTCAGCCTTCCATTAGTCTACGGAAGCACTAATGAAGACGAGGCATCCATTTTATTAATCTTATAATGATATTACTACCCAACCCTCCTAAGTTAATTATTAGGTTTTCACTTGTTTACTAACTCACTCGTGGGTTCTCCTGTGCTCTTCCCCTTACACGGGGCGCCGGCCCCCACGAGGAGCCACTCTCCCTAGAGACCCAACAACATAAAAACCAAGGAACCAAGGGTTGTACCATCATAATTAGAACAAAGAATCACAACATAAAAGCATGCGAGGCATTACCCAACTCGCTAATAAGTACAAAATCAGAGTCTCAACAATTCTCGTACAACCCTTTCAAAATCCTGATACCAAAACACTTGCCACTTCAAAGGCACATAAAAAGAGAGAACATCAATTATCAATCATCTCCAGCCTCTGGAAGTCAAAAGAATGAAAACCCACAAACAAGGGTAAAATGAAGCAACACAATTTTTTCCCAAATAATTCCAATACAAGGATAAAATTTCCTTCAAATATGAGATTAACTCAGAAAAGCCATAAAAAAGAAGATTCATCAAGACCCATCCACAACTCAACAATGGTGTCACCTTAAATAGGGAAATGCAAAAGAAAATCAACCTTGAATTCAACAAAATCACTTAATAAAACCACAAGCCACCAATTAGGTATTCCACGGGAGACCTCAATTTTCTCCTTACAAGATACCTATATAGTTGGTAAAAAAATGACGTTTGATAAAATCAACAAACATGACACAATATAATTTAATGTTTCACCAAAATAATAAAAGAGGGAAGACCGCATTCCATAAGAAGCATAAACTTATCACAACCAAGCATCGCATAAGTATCCAAACAATTTTATCACAAAATCAATTAATAAGACCCCCACAACTCCATACAAACCAAGAATTCACCACGCAGGGTTAAACCAATAACAATACAATTTAAATTAAAGAGGATCCCCAACTCACGCAAACTCAAGAAAATTCACAATAAAAGGGTCCATCAAATCACTCATAAATCGACACAAACCCAATGGAATAAAAATCATTTTGAAACCCAAGCAAACATAAAGGAGGACACATCTAATTGGAAACATCAAATTAACCCGTAAACATACCTATACATTCAATGCTAATTCAGTAAAGAACATCAACTTCAAATACAATTTATCCATTTGCTTAACAAGATATAGCTCATACAACAAAATAAGTTCCAATACATACTTCCTCCATAATCCAACAATTGTAAGTCATCATATATGTTTCACTAAAGACTAAGAGAAATAGATCCCATTTCATGTTCTCTACAACCCAATTATTCAAAATATTGACTTAATAGAAATAAACTTCCATGACACAAGATTAGAATACGATGATGTTATTATATGGAACATACTTTAAACCATTGGCACTAACCTAACTTGATAAAAAATATCACCTATAACGTTATTACCCCTACCCCACAATTATCACAAATATCTACAAAAAGATCAATTAACACTTTTACCCTTATATGATCACAATTCTTTTAGTCTGAGGTCAAAAGATGTGGATGATAGCACTGATCCCTCCCTTTATATCATTTGAATTATAACTCATTTATTCCATCCTAAAAGAGGTATCATTCCTAACTAAAACACCATAACATAAAGATAAGCGTACCTAAGATAAAACTTCATATAATAAAAAGGAGAGAGACTCCTTGATCTACCTATATCCACATTCCTACATCTGAAAGGACATATAACTTTATTTCCTTATTACCTAGTTTTAGCCCCACATTTATAGTGATTTATTAAGATCAGAACCTTTTATTAATGAAAGATAGATAAGTAAATTTTCCTCAACAATAATATTACCTAATAATTAAATATATACAACTTTTTCTTTCAACTAAGACCAATTTATTCGCTTAATAACTAACTCTCCTTCAAAGTAAATGACTTAAAAACTAACATTACATAAATACCCAAGCCTGTGAAAAATACAACTAAAAAAAAAAAACAAATGCATCTGCTGTGATAGATTGACAAAGGAATCAGAGGGATTAAAACTTCCTATTATGTTTTCAAAAGTGCGCTAAAAAATGAAATCAGAGAGCTTATTTAATTTTATACAATTTTGGCAAATCTAAAATTTGCAGCTATGACTGGCTGCCAATGATTTTGGGGAGATTATTTAATTCTGAATAATGTCTCAACTCTAAATGCTGAAGCAGTGACAGGTTGCCAGAATATCAGAAAAAGAATTTAGATGCTGCAGCTGAGATGGGTCACCAATGGTTTTAGGGAGGTTATTTAAAATTGAACACTCTCCTAAATATCAATGCTACAGTGGTGATAGGTTGCCAACAGTAGCAAGGAGATTAAATAAATTTAGATTACTAGACTATGCGAAGGAGCCCACTAAACATTGTATCCAATAACATCAATTTCTCTCAGCTTCGACTGAACGGAGGTAATTGGCAAAGGCGTGAAACATTGCGCAGACCAAGAGAATTAAATAATCTGCACATTGGTCCTCAATTTCTTCACTTGAACAATCTGCTCATTGATGGCATCAGAGAAGACACACGAACCAAGCTTCCTCCAAGTTTGAGATGGTTACGGTTGCAAAAATGTGAGAAGGCATTTGTCTTCAGTCTTACGGATAACATTCGGGATTTTTATAATAAAAACAGAGATTTTAATTAAATCTATAACCCTACCATGTTCAAGAGCTGCGGCTGTGACAGGTTGCCAAGTATATCAGAAAGTGAATACTGGAAATTGGAAATATCACCATCTACTTGCATTATTATCAAATCCAAAATGTTGCAACTACGTTAAATTGACATGAGAATTAAGCAGGTTAGTTAAAACTTTAAACTTCCTATCAAGTTTAGGTGTCAGCATGACTGGGAGAGGATAGTAAAGAATTTAAAGAAATTATCTAAACCTTTAAGTTTCCTATATGTTCAGGTGTGCAGCTGTAATAGGCTGCCAGAGAATTCAGGAAAATATTTAAACCTCTAAACTTCTTATTATATTTAAGGAAAGATGCGAAGGAAATATAAGCCACTGTATTTCCTAGTTCCTACCAAACTTATGCAAAGCAGAAGAGATCATCTTCTCTAAATTTATTATGATGTATTTAATGAAGTGCAGATATACACACTCAAAAATCAGAAGAGAGTATGAGAGGCTTCGGCCAAATTTTGGAGCATTGAAGATTTCAGGCAAAACGCCCCACAAAAAGAAATTTCCCACTTAACCCACTAGAATACAAGATTCAAGAGATATTCAGATGTAAGAATGCATAGTAAGCGAACTAGACATCGGATTGCAAATAGAAGATGAAACCATTCCAATTAATTCAGGCCATTATGCACCAAAATTTGCATAGATAATTGCAGTCATAATCTAATTCATGGAATCTTAAAACATTTACACCAACACTTTCCTTCTAAGGTGTATTCGCTAGGCAACCAATAATCAACCAAAGCAACGAACCGACAATTCATGGAATGAATTTGATTTAGCCAAGAAGCAATCTGTACCTACCCAAAGTATTTCAAAAGAGTTGTCATCATAAGTGCACATACCTCAGGTTGCGGCCCAAAACTAAAACCATGCTATTTCTCTCGTGCATCCTTCTCCAGAGGCGGCTTATGCAAAAGAGATCCCGAGCACACTTACTTCATCGCCTAGAGTTCATTTGCATTCGAATGATGCTGCCCCCTATTCCCCCTGACCTCTTTCCCCTCTCAAAACTCCATAAAGTTATTATTTATTTTCTTTATATTCTACAGTTCTCTCTGACTTCCAATTACTTGATAGGTGAAGTTTCTTTCCATCTTCTCTTTCCTTTTACACTTCCCAAAAATCTTATCATGATTTATTTAATTAATAAACTATTCACTTTCCATTTTCCA
>VDFB02171844.1:0-17159 GCA_007258455.2 Sequoia sempervirens
AAGTAGAAGCACTAGATATTGAAGTTACAAATCTAAATTCGAAAGAATTAGAATTTTATCCTTAGATATTGAAGTTACAAATCTAAATTCGAAAGAATTAGAATTTATCCTTCATGAAAAAGAAGTTGTGTTATACGGTGAGCGTCATCTTTTCAAAATGTTGTTTTTTGAAAAAAAATAGTTTACAAGGGAGATGGAAAAAGAAGTGTAATCTGATTCCAAAAATTTTGAAAAAAATATATTTAGAATCTACAAACAAAATGTCATGAAACTCTAGTTTTCATCATCTTCAAATTCCTCACGGTTTAGCCGCTATAGGTACCCGAAAGTGAAGATTTAGTTAAAAAAACTTATTTCAGTGTCTAGTTTGGCCAAAAATTGTAAACCACTATTGTAGGATCACCCAAAAAATAGTTGAATTTCTATCTTTCCATATACTTAAGAGAATATTTACACTAAAAGCATGCCAAATCTTTTTGAATTTGTGAGGGATGCAAGGCTAATCCCCTAAAAGAAACATGTGCCATAAAAAGATTATGGTTTGAAGGGCTTGAAAAAATTGTGAATCTAGGTCCAAACATTTTGGGCTTTTAGAATAAACCAAAATAGCTGCTTGAAAGACTCCAACTACCCATAAAATTGTAAAAATGGGTTAAGAACTCCTACATGGGATAACTGGGAGCCAATGGGAAGGCCTTGGAAAAAATACAGTATACAAAGTGAGCTAGTTTGGGCTCTAGAATAGCCAACCAAATGGTGTGGAATCTATGTTGCTAAATAAAAATTGGTGACTACAAATGCCACCATAAACTCAAAGTGGGAACCATGGGAAAGTGGGGGAGAGAGCCAAAGATATCCTTTCCATGATTTATAATTTTCAAAAGTGATGTTTAGATCCCACTTCCAATATTTTCACCAAGGTTTGTTAGAATTTATATGAATTTTGTGAATCATATTAGTCGAAATTTCCCTTATGGTTATATAAAAAAGTTTCATGATCCTGATTAGAAAGGTGAAAATTGGATTTAGCTTCATTCCATGATAGAAGATTCATGATAGCTCTAAAGAAAAGGTCTTGACAAGTTCTAACTCATTTTTTGTGAAATACCAAAGCATGAACCCAAGGTAGCTTTTCCAAAGGGTGATCATGAGCTTGTAAAATGGGAGGCTATTAGATATTCTGCTAATTAATGAAAATACCAAATGTAGGGAATTCAAAACCATTCCAAAGAAGCCAAGGCTTCATGGCTTCCCATACTCTTAAAAAAGAATTCACCACAAATGTCCCTTAGATCTATGTTGAATATTTCATGGTGAGAAGCATTTGAAACCTAATCCCCTTCTGAGCAGGTTGTCTAGTACGATGATCAAAAGTGACACAACTATGCATGAGGATTTTCTAGGCTTCATTTCCCTAAAGGGCATAGATGATCCACTTAGCACAAAGAGTCAAACCTTAAAAATAGGTAGATAAAAGCCCCAAACCTCTAGAATCCCATGGGAGGTAGCAAAATTCCTAGGCCACCCTATCAAATCCCTTGTGATTATTTGAAGAAGCCCAAAGAAAAACATGAAGAAGCTTGTCTAGTTTCATGAAAGAGGCCTTAGAAGGAGCTCAACATGAACCATAATAAACATAACTTGTCATAAGAATCTTAGAACAAACCTAAAATTTATCAATTATGGAGAGGGGCATGGTGATCTAGTAAGCCAACTTTTTTTTCTATTCTAACGAGAACAACTTGTCATAAAAATTCTTAGGATGCTTGGAAAGAAAAGGGGATCCCCACAAATATGAAGAATTCTTCATGACCAAACTATTTCCAATCATAGGAGTTGAGTCAAGAAGACATAGGGAGGAAGGATTATTTGAAGCATTATATCTTATACATATTGAATAGTAGATACAAAAGCTTCAAGAAAAAAAATAAGGCACTTGAGGGCTTGTTTAATATTTTTCTCCCATTCTAAGAGTGAGAAAATAATCTTCCGCAAAGTACCTATTGACAAGTTGAGTTAAGGAATTAGGTAGGGATTTATCTTTAACTAGCCCTTGAGACATTGAGTGAGTTAGAAGGTGACCAAATCCTTTTTATCTCATAGAGAGTCGGAGCTAAGATACAACCTTGGTGAATGGACTTGAAAATCCCAAAGGCACTAGATTTTTTACCATTAACAATAATACAAATTGAGGCATTTGCAAAGAGTATGGTAACTAATTGAATGAAGAAAAGCCCAAATCCTAGAGCTTGATGCATGACTAGGATAAAGGGAAATTCAATATAGTCATAGGTCTTATAAAAATCATTTTTGAGGAATAAAACATTCTAATGAGAGTGCCTAGCCCATTCCATACCTTCACAAACTATAATTATATTATCTAAATATATCTAGATTGAATGAAACCAATTTTCTCAAGCCTCACAATTTCAAGAAGGAGATGACACAATTTCAAGGCTAAGGCTTTGGAAATTATCTTATAAGCTAGGCATTGAGCAAGGTGATAGGTATCCAATTACAAACATACTTTAGGTCTTCAAAATTAGGTATGAATTTAATATTTTCTTTGTTGATAAATTTTCCTAATGATTTGGATTGGAAGGCTTCAAGATAGATGTTGTGTAGTTCCTCTCAAACACAATCCCAAAGGAACTTATAAAATTCAAAAGGGAAGCTATCAAAGCTAAGGCCCTTGTCATTTCCCACATGGTATGAACAACCTCCTTGAGGTCAAAAATGGAGAGAAATTGATCACAAAAGGTTTTTTGAGTGGAGGAAATCCAATAGGGAACAACCTGGAGGTAATCTAATAAGGCCTAATTAGATTCAAGAGAAATTTCCTAAGCTATGAAAACTTTCTCATAATTCATGAAAAAATCTTGGAGAATATCTTGGAGTTTGTTGAGAATAGTCTAACCATTTTTTATCTAATTGATGTCATGTGAAGTGTGGTGAGCTTTGAGATCTTGGAAATTTTCCTTAGAGTCTCTATCCGCAATCTTAAGCCAATATAGTCTAGCTTTGATTTGACCATCTCTAGCTAAATGGATATCAATAATTTTCTTTTGATGACAAATATCAACCACCTTGACCTACAAAGTAGGGGGAAAGGGGTCATATTCAAGAGTTGTACTAGCCCTATAAATCTTTTAGTTTGTGGCCTCATATGAAAAGCACTAAAATATAGCCAACTAGCATCCATAGATGTGAAGGAATAAATAATTACTCTTGATGACTCTATTCCACCAAGCAATCCAACCAATTGGCTAAGTGGGCCAAGATTCTAGGTTCCACACTTTCTTGATGTGGGAAAGTAAAGGTTGATGACTTAACAAAGAAATATTTTAAAAAACTAAGTTTTTTAGCTTTGAGGTATTCCCACTTGCCATTGAATTTTGAACTTGATGGGGGTGTGGTTAGAGAAAGTGACATCTAAGAAATAATCTATCAAGAGTGAGAAAGAATTGACAAAGGAAAAAAGGGACTGTGTAGAAAGAATTGCACAATCCAAGCATTTAAAGACTCTGTTAGAACCAACTCAACAATTATTCCATGTATACAAATGGGAATGATTATGGCAACAAACTATATTGGGACTAAAAAATGCCCAATTTATTATGCATGTGTAATACCATGCCTATCATTCACCAATTGTCCAACATAAGGGTAGGGTCTCATCTTTATCACATGCCATGTCCCCCGTATTAGTCCCTGCACATAACCTAGGTGACAACAAGCAACGAATCACAATCTATTGCTACAAAAGAGATCTCTCAACAACATCATTGGAAGCATAAATATCTATAAACCAAAATAATGATTTTTGATTTAACGAGGAAAACACAAATTAAAGTCAAAATGTGTGAAACATTTGTTGAAGCCAGAGAAAAAAAATGGGCAACCCTCTAACCAACTCTAAATCTCGAATCATTCTCTATACAAAATTTGTGTTTGTATAAAATAATAATTCTAAAGGACGCTTCAACCCTATGACTAATCATTACACTTACCCACATTAGACTGTTCAATTCCTCACATTACATTTATTCACAATTTGATAATGTTAACAATTTTGCTTCTTGCTTCCTTTCCCCGCATGCTTGTTGCAAGTCAAACTTGCTTCCCTTCCTTCTCCCCACGATGATGACCCCCAACTCGTGGTTGTTAACCTTCTGCCCATAGCTTTCCCTCTGACATAAGGCGTCCTCCAGGGGACCTATTCATTGAAATTTGGACCTATGCCATAATGCCACGTATCTTTGTTTACTGACATGTAATAGGGACCTCCAAAATTGAATCCGGTCAATAGCCAAGACACAGATTACCATTATACGACGAGTGAAACACCGAGGACGTAGAAGACAGTAATAGGTAGCTCCACAAATTGGGTTTGATTTTGAATTCTGGATGCATGCTTTTCAATTCAATTATACGACAAGTGAAACGCCGAGGACGTAGAAGACTTAAATGAAAGCATTAATAAACGTGTAACATCTATCCAGATTTCATTATATGTATTCAGCAAAACACAAAAATTCAGTGTGCTTATTTTCTAATTGATCGAATTGCAGTGTTTTGGACAAAAAGTTCTGGCAATTGACTAAATGTCATCGCTGAGCAGGGACATAGTTGCTGCAGAAGTATTGAGGCGGGTAGATGGCATCTCCCTTGCAAAGGTGGGCTGTTCGTCTTGTGATTTTCGATCAATTGCAAAAGAAGAATGGTTGTGGGAAAAGTTGTGCAACTCTCTTTGGCCGTCCACACAAAAGGAGGAAGTGAAGCAATTGATATCTTCATTGGGAGGATTCAGAAAGTTTTATGGAGATTGTTTTCCCCTACTCAATGTTTCCAAAAGTCCCATTGTCAATTTTCAAGAAAATTCCAATGTTGCCTCTGATGAATATGATCAAGAAAAGCCCGATTTTGCAGATTCAGTTTCTCCCAGTGATTTTGTTTCGCTTGTAGATATTCAGTACCACAACAAATCAGTGTATTCAAAAGTCATAGCTGCACATGATAATGATCATTGGAATTTTTCTATCTACCCATTCCAGGTAAACTTTCTCTGTGATTCTGATGATAGCTTTCCTTGGATTGCAATTGATGATATTCAGAGGAAGGAAAAAGATGAGAGCAAAACATTGTTGATGAACATGAGGCTCAGCTGGATCTGCATAAACACTAAAAAAAAACATGCTGTGAATCTTTCCAGTTGGAAACCTCTGCAAGCACAGAAGAACGATCGGGGTTATCATAATCAGTTCAAAGTACGTTTTGGGTCCATTCTCCCTGCTTGTAACACTCTTCCTTTGGAGTCAGCTGAGTGTAATATTGTTGTAAGGTGTAGATTTGCAGGTGGGTATTTGGAAAACACGAATTTGCAGATAAGTGAAGTTAGTATACAATTGGAAAACATGATGGGCAGTCTGATTGATCCTCTGCTTACCCTACACAGAGCAGTGGAGTGGCGTAGGAGGAGTATAGACCATGATAAGGTTATACAAGACCTCCGTGAGTTGTTCCAAATACAGAGTGACTATTTGGTGGAAAAGAAGGTAACAACAGGTGGTCTGATGAATCTAGTTTACGTACTGTGTTCAGCTGTTGCAGTAGCTCTGTCTTATTATTACATTTCCACATATTTGTAAAACAAGGAAAGAGATACCAGGATGCTTCCAACCTTCAGTGGGATATGGCGCTTGAACTTTCTTAAAATTGTATTTTTTGCTTAAGTTTTTGTGTCTGTTTAATGTATTTGCTCAGTTCTAGCAGTACAGTGAAATTTTGGCAATAGTTTATCAAAATTTATAATCCAAAATATTATTACACACAGAGGCAGATCTATAAGCATAATACTGAGATTAAACATCATGCATTCCCATAAACGTAAACTGCACTAAATTGGTATGGTGATTGTTACGGAATGGTGATCTTTAATTGGGTGTCGATACTATCCTTAAAGATTTAGATAAGAGTCACTTATAATTGAAAAATAAGATATAGGCCAGGGATAACAGTGGATACCATTTGACTTTTATACAATGTTATCTATTTTTGTGTATAAATTGATTCTCATTTTAAAATTTATTAATCAATTATCATTATGATCAATTTTTATTGATCGCATTTTTCTAACCAAGGTCAGGATGCATGATGCAACCTAATTCATGGATTGGGCTATATGATGTTGTCTAGTCTACCTCATCTAAGATTTATTTATTTTTCTCCTAATTTGACTTTTTTTAAAAATAGCTATTATTGTATTAATTTGCATATAAAAAATATTAAATTAAGTAATGAAGGAAATACATTGATAGATGACCATATTAGGTCACTCGCAAATAAATTGAAACTGCCAAGGATCAATTAACATTGATTGAATCATAAAAAAGAAAAATCTACTTCACAAGTATCGTAGAGCTTATCTATACATATACAAGTCTAGTTCACTAGACTATTACGTTGCATCCCTTGTGTGGTACAAAGTTACAACAATTTGTTCAACAATTAGGGGCTTGACTTGCCACTAAGAAAATACGAGGGACTACTCCTTGCATCTTAATGAAAGAAAAAATGTGCTTTCTAACACAACCCTCTTTAAAAAATAAATTCAAGGCACATGTGAGTGAGCTTAAAATACCACACAAATAGTAGACTAGATGACACCTAAACAATTGATTTACAAGGTATGACACTATCCAAGATGAGGTTGTAGCACATGGATTGATTTGTACTGTGTGTCATTGTCTAGGACCATGTTGCATGATGTGGCACTATATAGGACCAAGATGCATGGTATAACCCTAGCCAAGTCTAGGCTACACAACATAGCCTTACTTATAGTATAATAAAACTATGTAGAGTTTTGCTACAACCTTCTAATCCCATATATCCATTTTTATTATTTTTGAATCTAATTACTTATTGTAACACAAGTCAACTACATAGTCAAAATCCCCACCTCATAATTTTTTTTTTTACCTTATTCTTCTCTAATTAATTAATTTCTTAACTCTTGCATGCAAATCTAGTTTGTTTAAATCCATATTGTTTAATTATTTGATTAGTTCTTAAATTAATTTATCGTAGGATAAATAAGTGAAACCTTAGAAAAGTGTTTTATTTACTCACACAAATTTAGTGAAGCTTGACATTGCATACACCACCTAGAGCATCACTATAGGTCATCATTTTAATTTTAATATATTTTGTTCTCTTTAACACAACATTTTGTCTTGTATGCCAAAGAAAATTCAAAGGCCCCTAGTTCCCCTTGATTGAATTGCTAGGCTAATCCTTCCAAACTAATTGTTTCTTTTGAAATTCCTATAATTGAAAACCTAACCACCTCCATCCACCTTAATGACGAGGAAATATATAATCATGATTTCAACCTTGAGTTGATTGAAAATCAACAAAAATGAGAAATAGACTGTAAAATTTGAACTCTTAAAGTAGTATTTAAGAAAATTAGATGATGATACATAATCATCATTTCTAATCCACGAGTTTCAACACTTTCTTATAACTAAATAATTTTCATGTTAAAAAGAGATTAATCATATTATTAGGGCCCTTAACTTCTCTTGTGATCCTTCCCTCCTCCCCATTCACACAAATCCTCTACCATTCTTCACTCTAACACAATCCACTACACTTTATATTCATCAACTCATTATTCCCTTCCCCTCTTATTACTTTAACACCCCTACCCATGTTTCCTTCATCATCATTCCTACTTGCTCCCCAACACATCCATCTTATTCTACCCTCCACTCCCAATCCATTACTCCTTCCACTATAATTCCATCACAATCCTTTTATAGGCAACCCTTCCATCTTCTAATCCTCCCTAAAAACCTGTTTAAATCATCATGAGAGAGTTAAGTGGGATTAAATTCTACCTCAATGATCTAGCCTTTAATTTCCAAAAGACTTTAATATTCCATTGGCTTATGACATTCTCACTTATCCTTTTAGAATGGGTTTCCTGGCTCGTAGGTTTGAAATTATGTTTATAAAGAAGACCCAATGACCCACATTCATATCTTTAATATTACATACCTATAATTCTTCTATGATGATAGGTCGTTAGTGAAGTTGTTTCCAGACACATTAAAAGACTATGCATTAAAGTAGTTTTATCACTATCACATGGCTCCTTCACTCTTGTTAGATAATGTTTTTATCCAATATTTATTAATAAAGATTGGTCTAAAATTTATATTTGCTAAATACAGTGGAAGAATGAAAATAGTGAGTGAGTTAACAATTATGCATTGAAATTTTAAATATTACTTGCCAAAATTTAAATTACCAACCACCTCATGATGAACTACGATGTTCATCACAAAGCTAATATTACCCTCTTATGATTCCATATAGCACATATGTTGGCCTCGTTGTCATAGTTGTTTAACTCTATATTTTTAGCTTCATGTTATACATTCATCGAATACTAATTTATCGTCATCTTTATGGTGCAGCCCTAAACAATACAGCAAGCAAGTAAGCCAACCAATGAACCAACTATTTCATTCCTTGCTCAAAAGCTTTGAGACAACATATTAAAAAACTCTTGCAACAATTTTAACAATGAATACTCCGAATTTTCTTAGTTACATTTGTAACTGCTATGGAAGCTACATTTTTCTAAATTTTTTGGTTTGCATTTTCTTCCATAACACTTAAATATTTCACATCAACATGCTTATACCCTTTGTTATGCAAGTCATATTTTTATTTCTTTTCCCGGTCCATGTCTGCTGAATTAGCAGGACATTTTATATCTGTGCATTTAACTTCATGCAGATTCCTTATCCTTTTCATTTATGTGTCCCGATTGAGTGATTGCGTTTACGCATTAATGGGATTTGACTGTATTTGGAAAGAGAGAGGTTGGCGCACGACGCGGGTGCGGGCTCCAGTGAATTAAATTTCCACGCACGGAAATGGAAGAGATAGGGGAGTGGGGCAGTGGTCCTGCGGGTTAATTTTGTCAGCCTGTAGCAATTGACTGAAATATGCAAGGATTTTTTTGTCAGCCTGTAGCAATTGACTGAAATATGGTAGGATTTTCATTTGAATCTTATTACGGGGAGAGGCGTATTACAATGGCATACATCAAAAAGCAAAGAAAAACTCTTTAGTTTGAATTTAACGTTCAGATGAAGCTAGCATAATTACATTCATTGTATGTGGACTTTTTTCAAGTAGATTTAATGTAGATTTAAATCGATTTGATATCTTATTCACTCTAAAATACTTTTTTTTTATATCACAATCAATTTTATAATGATTTGATTTTTATTATTATTAATACTAAATTTTAATATTAATAATTATAATTAATTTAATCATAGTAATTATTATAATAAATTAGTATTTATATAACATTATTATTTATATAAAATAGTTATGCTTCTTGAGGCACCTTTTTTTTAATGTATATTTATAGTAGTAACATAAATATATATTTTATAATATATATTTATACATTATTTTTATTTGCATTTTTTTTTCTTTTCAATACTTGTATTTTTTTGTTTTTAAGGCAATTTTAAATTTGTTTTATTCTAGATGTTCTTATCTTTGAATTTATGAAGACCTCTATTAAAAGAGGTTGTTGAATCATTACATTGAGAAGCGTCTACAGTGGCATCCATCAAAAATCAAAATTCAATGTAAGGAAAAACTCTTTAATTTGAATTTGACATTCAAATGACATACAACTGGCATAACTACATTTATTATATGTAGACATTTTTTCAAATAGATTTAAAGCATATTTAAAAACAGTTTTAAATTAATTTGATATCGTTGTTTTACTTTCATACAAAACAATGTGAAAACCCTTTTATGAGTGTTGCAGAAATCTAAAGGACATTCAAGAGAGCAAGCTGAAATGATGGAAGTCCAGGTATGTTGCGAAATTCTATATATACATTATTCCCCTTTCTTTTCTGGGTTGCAGTTTTCTTCCTCTTGTTAGGCATTTCAATTACTATTTTCTTCATTGCATATGCTATTCTATTTCTAATTATAATATTATTATAGAAGGTTTGGCAAAAATTGTTATTGTTTGCAGGTTGTTTCGTATTGTCAACAATATACCAAGAAGAACAGATAACAAGATAAAAAAACCATTGGAGAAGCCATACCAAGAAAATGTCTCTAGAACTAAATCAGAGTTGTATCTGGCCACCAACTTTCAAAACTTCAACACAAATGAAGTTAGTAAGAGAAGATAATAAGCCCTCCAACAACAAAAGTGTGACCATAACAGACTCCTCCTTGGTGTGTTGATGCTTAGCTATCAACTAGCCAAAATGTGAGCTATGCATGTAGAGCAAGGGTACAAGCTGGGCTTTAAGAGAATGCCACATCTTTCGCTCGAGTCACACATCCTGCTAGGTTGTGGGCGAAAAGACATTCTCCTTCACAATTGGTGAGAAGAGGGGAAAATGAGAGCAGTGAGCACTCTCTTCACCCATTATCCTCCTTCCACACTTGCCATTCTCACAATCGAATTCTTTTGTAGTATTGAAGAAACATATGAAATGGGTGGAACTGGATTGTCGTTTACCATTAATTGTTGCCTGATTTGGTTGCAGTTGTATGTATTTAATAAGCAAGTCCATTCAATGCTAATGATTTTATCTCATAGAGAAATAGGATATAGTGATTTCATTACTATTTTGGGTGTTGTGTTACTTTTATTTGAAGGATTTTTCATATCTGTATTTTGGTTTTTGTTTGACAAACTATAAGTTAATATTATTGTATCTCTATTTTTTATTTTCATCTTTTCTTTAAGATTTATAAATCCTATTTTCTATGGTGTCTAGCCTATATACTATTAGACAAATGCATGACTTATGGAAATAGGCATTTTATGGAATTTGTTAATAGGGACTAACTGAACAGTTTCATAGGGATGTCAAAAATAGATTCATTTAGACAAGCATCATGATAAATACATGAAAACTATTTTGAAAATCCTTCAATGGTATTGAATAGTGAATAAAAAATAAAATTAGATATGAACTTAAAGTGGTTTCGAATCTTATTTATTTTGAACTGTAGTGACATTATGTTTTTTTCGTTCTTGAGTTTTAGGAGTCCCTAATTACTAAGAGATTTAATATATGGTAATCTTATTTTAAACTTGCTAGGTGAGACACCTAATTTAAAATCTTTATTTATTTCCTTTGATTTAAGTATGAATTTATATTCTATTCTTATTTTGATATTGTCTCTCCTTTACTAAGCTATAATAATATTACAAATTGTAAGAATATTGCATAAATAGTTAAATTATTTTTTCTTAGATAAAATAAATCACTTTTGTGTTAAATTAGAAATTGCTAATATTATAAATGAGTTTATTTTCATATTAGTTTGAATTTTTCTTAGATAAAATAAATTACTCTTGTGTTAGATTAGAAATTTCTAATATTATAAATGAGTTTATTTTCATATTATCATGAATTTTTCTTTGATAAAATAAATTAATTTTGTGTCAAATTAGAAATTGCTAATATTATAAATGAGTTTATCTTCATGTTATCTTGATTTTTCTTAGATAAAATAAATTACTTTTGTGTTAAATTAGAAATTGCTAATATTATAAATGAGTTTATCTTCTTGTTATCTTGATTACAAGCCATAAATGATATAAAAGAATATTTGTTTTGTTCAAAGTACTAATTGAATAGATTTGCATGATATATTTTCAAATTAGATTAGACAATCATCTTATGCTCTCATCTTGCCCATTACTAATCTTGGTGATGAGAAAATGAAATTTAATCCATTGATTAGGTCTAATTTGATTCAATCCATAACTTAAATTAAATTATGTATAATCTTTTATATATTTTTATTTTTATAATTAATTTAAATCCTTTATTCACAATGTGAAGTTAATTATAAAAAAACTTGAAATTATTTATAAAAAACTTACATTTTTTAACAATTTAACTAAATACAATCTAAACTAACAATATAATATAGAGTTTCGATTTTCTATATCTTTAACATATATCAACATAGGTAAATTTGAAAAATATTTTAAATGATATAAATTTAAAATAATATTAATATTTTAAATGTATGTTTGTTAGGTTGTGTCCAAAAAGTCATACCTTTTGCATAGGATGGTGTATGCACTTCAAGCTCTTTATTAAATGCACCCTAAAATCCCTAGAATGAGTATGCATCTTAAATGTTTTAGAATTTAAAGTATTGTAGTGCATGTTATTGATTATCTCATTCAAAATGATACCACAAACATTAAATTGTGTTCACAATAAATTAACTTCCTTAATTAAAGTGAAGGATGTAATAATACCATAAAATAACACCAAGAAATAAAATAAGAAAAATTAAATAAAAAAGAAATGAACAGAAAGAAATATCCTTTCACCTAGGGTGAGGGAAGCACTTTCATTCAAAGTTGGGGCTATAGTTCAATTAGAGTTAGGGTTATGGCACAACTAGGTTTAGGGTTAAATCAAGATTCAATTAGGATTAAGATTTAATTAAGGTTTCAATCAAGATTCGATTAGGATTAAGATTTGATTAGGTTTAAGGTTAGGGTTCAATTAGCATTCAACTAGGGTTATGGATTAATTACACTTAGGGTTAGTATTAGAGTTAAATTAGTTTTACAATCAAGTTTTGAATTAGATTTTGGTTAGGTTTGGGTTAGGGTTTAATTACAATTATGGTTCAATTAGGGTTATGATTATGGTTAGGGCTTTAATTTATTTAGGGTTAGGGTTAAAATAAAATTAGACTTGAATTAGGTGTTGACCTCGGTGGCATCTTTAGTTGGCATTGTGTCAAATAGGTATATGCAAGGTTTTAAGGTGATTAACATGATCACAGGTATATGGCACACTTGGTATGGCACAATATACATTTGATCATTAAACATGTATTTTAGACATATTTACCTATGCACAGTGGCATTGACATCTTGGTAACAGTAAGCTTGATTCAGAGACATATTGCAACATTACTCTCTTGGCATAATTGTGTGGTAAAAACATTAAGATAATATACATATTCAGTTGCAAGTTCTGTAAAGGTTTGATATTGGACTATGTGGGAGAACATCTTCATGTGCACATCCTTGTGTGGTCATGGTCAAAAGGCACATAATTATGTTTGATTTCATTTGGGTACTTAAATGGTTTCATTGCATTATTGTTGGTCACGAGCAACTCATGACATAAGTGTTATCCAATGTCAAAGCCACGTAATGGACATTATAATGTTTGGCATTATTCATGTAAAATGATAAAGGGTAGAATGATTGTTGAAATTGTCAAAGACATGATAGATATGGTCATAATCCAACACCAATTATTAAAGGTTTTTGGTGACATATGTTCATTTAAATCATTGATCATTATGAGATTTATGTTATTTGGGAAAATCATGACCGCTAAAGTGATTATTGGGGATATAATGATAATTTTTGATTTGTAACACCAAAACAATAATTGTGCCCTAATTTACTTTCATTCTTAGCAAAACTCAAACTCATTCTATTGTGATCAAGATAGGGTTTGCATAAGGTTGATAGTTTCAATTGAGAAGGTGAAATGGCGGCTACAAGACATGGTTTCAATTTGGTTATTGGTTGCATGAGTATGCTTGAAATGTCTTTGCTTCGACCTAGCAGTGGTTGACTTAGGGCATGGAAAATTTTCTTTTTGTGGTGGTACAACGCTACAAAATGTAGTCTTTAGCATTCAACTTCACCATATGATATCTATTATTTGCTAAGATTGAATCATATTCTTCTTTTAGATTAACACTCTATTTAGTGATTCAGTGTAATGCATGATCTTGGTCGAGTTTTTCTTGTTTTGCATTTTGATACTTTCTAAAAGATGAACATTAAGGGTTTTGTGTAACATAGATGTGGGTTTCTTGTTTAGACTTTACATATTGTTTTTTTTATGATATCAACCATGTATAAAGGTGTGGTTCATTGTTTATGATGTTATATGTTGTTGCCAAAGAGAGAAATCATGATGAATCAACAAGGGTAGTTATGGAAACAATTATTGCAATTAGTTTTAAAATTTATATTTGAAAGTTTTGATGATGTTAGATAAAAACATATATGAATTTTTGTATACTTATATAAACAGTGGTTGATCACTATTTTAAGTTTGAGGCTTTTAATATAGCTATTATGTTGGATGTGAAAACAAAATTGTGTGATTGAAGTTTTGCAAACATGATGAAAAATAGTTTGTATTATTGATATATTTAATATTTTTAAGATATTAAATGTATTAGAATGAAAGTAATATATGATTTGAAGGGAAATAAAGAAACCCTCTATATTTTGCATTATATGTTGTTTGTGATTAAAATGGATTTTCAAGTGAGGCATTGTTTTATTGCCAGTAAGGAATTTGAAATCTATCAGTTAGATAGTATTGCGACATCATTTATAGAGTGGTTTCTCTACCCTTGGAGGTTTTTCCACTCGTCAAATTATTTGCTTATGGTCTTATTGCTTTGATGTGATAATATTCCAAGACTATGATGATCTTTGGTTTGCTCTAATATTTCTTATTTCAGTTCTTTAATGATTGCATTCAATTCATGAATGTATTTATCATTGAAATATTAAAAACAAAAATTATTCAATTCTTTTTAAAGGAAAAAGTTAAAATTTGTTTAAGACACTAATTCACCCCCCCTCTTAGTGTCTTCTTCACTCCAACATTAGGGTTAAGGTCAGGGTTTAATTAGAGATAGGGTTAAATTAGGGTTAGGGTTAAATTAGGGTTGGGGTTAAAGTTAGCATTAAAAATGATAAAAATAGGCACCTCGAGAAGGATAACTCGACATATTTTATATATATTAATATTTCATATATGTATGCTAGTCTTGTAGTTCATCTAAAAGTTCAAAAATGTATTTAAGTTTGTCTTTTTAAACCGCTTTGATTCCATTAAAAGGAATGATGTGTTGGTGACCACACAGTTTTAAGTGTTTGAAGAACTAGACGCTTAAGCTATTCTAAGTAAGGGAAATTCAAAGTGTAGAAAATGCATAGGAAAGTGAGATGCACTTACTTTCTTCCTCATATCAACTGAGGGGTGGCTTGCTAAGCATTGAGCAGTCTGCTGTGAGGTCTGCTAGGATAGTCACTTGATGGTTAAGTTTGAATTTCAATTATGAATTTGCATCTCTCTCCCATCTTGTATTTCTCCAGTGCATTTTTGCATCCTACCTACAAATCAAGGCAAGGAGAGCATATGGAATGAAGAAAGCAGCTGTCTAGATTGACTGGATACACAAGGTGCATCCTCTGTGGTGTATGTTTGTTTTGACAGTAGAGCGGTGATGTTAGAAGATGATCTCATGGAGTTCGCCTGGGGTTTGGAGGCGAGCAAGCATCCTTCCTATGGGCTATTAGCTCTGATCTACTCCATGGTGAATGTATCATTCTATCGCATGACTTTCTACAGGAAGCAAAGGAGCAGAGTTTTTTTGTAAGCTAGACATGACTACAGAGAAAAGTGTTGGCTCACCATGCTCTGGGAGGGTTTTTAAACCACGGTGGGTGGAACTCGATGCTCGAAAGCATAGCGGAGGGCGTCGGTATGGTCTGTTGCCCCTTTTAGGTCGATGAAGCCATCAATCAGAGATTTGTAACTATAACTGTCATTTGGGATATCGGATTGGAGATGACAGAAAAATAGCATATGGAAAATTCATAGAAGGAAAATTCACCACTAGAAAATTCACCGTTATCACAAATTCACCACCAGCAATTCACTGCAGAAAATTAATCCATTAATATTAAAAAATGTTAATGCGGTAATTTTCTAGGGGGATGAATTACTGATGATGAATTTTACTTGAGGTGAATTTGTCATGACGGTGAATTTCCCATGGTGAATTACACTCATGTAGAAATTCATGATGCTCAATGATCAAGCAAAAAAAAAGGGAAACAAACATATTGTTTCAAGGAGTGTGAGAGGAGTTCCTTCACGCTAGGGGGCTCATCTTATAACAATCTCTAGGGGTTTCTCACCTTAATTGATTCTTATGCTTCACCTTCTCACTGATATCATTTATCCACCATTTCCAACCAAATAAAATCATTTCCAAGGGACCTACCTCCACTTTCATCTCACATAAAGTAAACGGCCTATCTGTTGTGCTCAAGGTGCTGAAGTACTCTTTCAAGCTATTAAATTTATGATCCTCTTAAATTTCTCTATTTATGTTTTTTACCATCTTTAGTTTTCTTTCCATTTTAACTCATCCTTCCATTTTAGTTTGGAGAACTAATTATTTCATTATTTTTGGTTTTTTTCTAAATGACTTTGTTTATTTTCATATTCAAACTCTTTTTTTTACTATTAAATTTTAATATTAATTTTTATTATTGGTCAGGAAAAATCTAATAAAGAATAATCACTTTCCCTTTTATATCTAATTTATTTTCTTTATATTAGTTTTTTTCATTATTTTTAATAATAAAAATAAATAGTTTATTTTTTATGCTCAACTTAATTTTTTTATATTAATTTTTCATTATTGATTATTTTTAATAACAAAAATTCATAACTTTTATTTGTATATTCAATTCATTTTTTCATATTAATTTTTAATATTATTATTAAAAAATATCTTTTAATAAGTAAAAAATTGATTTTATATCTTCTTTCAAATTATTTTATTCCATATCATGTGAAGTAAAATTTACACTAATTGAAATCATATTTTATCTCTCTTCTATTTTCTTTATACTTTTATGTTAATTTTATATTCAAATATTGTACATTTAATTATGAAAAATAAAAAACTAAAATATTTTATAAAATTTTAAATAGTCTTAAATAATAATGCAATGATAAATTTTTCATGCCCATTAGATAATTTCTATTTAGCATCCCGAATGGAATAATCTTGTAGGAAATCAATGCTCATTCTTTTTCAAGATATAAGAATCAAAAGCTCTAAGAAAAGTTTTTAAAATATCAAGTTTATATCATCTGCATCTACCAATTTCTATGGCTAGAGCAGCAAAGCTCCTTGACTTCATAAGCACCACACGTCCTCCTACCTAAACTGCTTCCTGAAATCAGCTTGGAATCTTCAACATAAAATAT
>VDFB02171845.1:0-21920 GCA_007258455.2 Sequoia sempervirens
TTTATTTTATGTTTTTTTTATATAATTTAATTTTACATTTATAATTTCATTTACTTTTAGATTTCATTTTTTTAATAAAATTCAAAATCCAAAGCACGAATTGGTTTAAACAAATTTGTTTTATTTATCCTTTCATTTATGTAAATATTTTAATACGATTTTGTATTAAAACGACTTCAAAATTAGCAAATTTCCATTAAATTTTACACATAGAATTTCATACAATCACATATATAAAAATTTATTCTTTTTAAATAAACTGAAAACACACTGACACCAGAATTATATATACATATATTTAAATAACTCAAATAGAATAATAATAATATATATATATTTGTTTATTTATGTTTAAATATGCAGATATATTTAACAAGAGTTCCAAAGCATTAACAAAATAACAAATCTTTTTTTTTTTTAATAAATCCAATAAAGATTTGGTATCTAAATGCCTCTCACATTAAAAATGATTTTCCTTTCAAATGGTTATTTTCCAAACTAAGTTTAAATGAAGAAATTTTTCTTGAAGATACTATTATAATTTCCTACAGAGGGTTTGTGGGTTTAACACAATCAAGTTTTCTATTCATAGATTCATTTTCAAAAGAAAATATAGGAATAAATTCCACAAACTCAACAACTAGATATTATTTACACAACAATAAAATAACAGTAAATTTAAAGAATGAAACCTGGAGTCCTTCGCCTTGATGAAGAATTCCTTCTATAGCCTCCTCTCGATCTCCTCCTGCAGCTCTCTTTTCTTGATCCTCTGCCTTCAACGTTCTTCTAAACAATCTTTCCTTTCCAATACCACAATAATTTTACACAGAAAAACCTCAAAACTCAAAACTATCTTTCTTATTTTTCTTTTCTAGATCCAAAAACAACAGAGCAAAACTTGTGTGTGTGAATAATTCCCTCATTAAAAAATAATAAATCAAAGATAAAGATTCAATAAAGCTCTTCCGCTTTCTTTTTCAAAAAGCCTCTTTTCTTATTGGTCCTTTTCCAGCTTTTAAAAGCTCACACTTATCTAAAATTTTAATTAAAATAATTTATTTAATTCAGATACTATCCTCACATGATTTTCTAATTTAATATTAATAAAAAGATAATATCTAATTATTCTCAACAATATTAATTTAATTTAATTTCTTGCCCTTTAATTAATTAAATACTTTTTAATTTACAATCTATTTAAATTTAACATTTTTCTAACTCTCAATTAAATCAAATAACAATGCAACATTAATTAATTATTTTATGAAATATGATTAATTAATTAAACACTAACCCAGAATTAAATAAATACTCAACAGTCAAACTACATAAAGACAAAGACACAACTTCAGTCATGACACAACAACTACAACAGGACGACGGACTTGGGACGGGGACACTTCCAAACCTACTCCCTTTTTCAACATTTTTACCCATTGGGTTAATTTATTGCTCGCCCTGTCCTGCCGAAGCAAGTGGAATCGAGACTTAATCCTGCAATCCTGCATCCAAATAAACATCAAGTAGCACATGTATATATATATAATCAAACTTCCTATCATGAGAAGGAATTGCAGTGTAGCAGGGCACTCGTGAACGAGTGATGCTACACTGTCCTCTCACCTAATCTATTCTAACAATTACAATATCCATGATGAACTAACATTTCTAACCAAATTGATCATAAGACAACATGATACTTAACTACTACATCATAACTAATTATTAAACAATTGCATTATAAAATAATACTGAATCCAAGTAACATGATCACCATAGAATCATCACATCGATATATAAAACATTAATGAACAACTATTTGAATAAACAATAATCCAATCAACACACAGAGTAACATAAATCCCACTAATAATTTCATATCAAATGATCATGTCCACTAAAGGAATAACATCATCAAACTTCAAACCAACCAAATCAAACCATAATAGTATCATCATAGTATCAACGTATCAAGTTAAAGCATAGAAATTAATAAGTCCTATGAGGGGTATTACCTGCACACTCAATACACATGTTAATCCATCCAAGTAAATCATATTCATATAATAATCAAATCATTTGAATCACAATTGCATTCACACAAGTTTCATAATTTGTATAGCATAAAGATCCTATAACATAATTGAAAAATCATTATCCACCTATCTTATCTCATTTTCATTAACATTAATTTTCATACTCATCTAATTACAACATGATTGGTTCACACCACTTGTTTCATTCCTTCATCATTAAGTTTTTATATTCAAATTGAACAAACTCAATAACCAACATAAAATTAGATCAATCATCATAGTTAGCTAGCATGTCACATAATCAAAATCAAATAATCATATTAAATTAAATGTTCAAATATTCTGTCATCAAGGATATCAATAGGGATAGACAATAACCAAACTCAAAATAATCCAAGTACTAGATGTAGCATAGTCATAATCAAACCATCACATGAACACGAATGTCTAAATCTCCTATCATCAATGGTATCATTGGGCATAATCAATAATTAAACTTAAAATAGTTCACTTACTGGATGTAGCATAGAGGTGGGCCTCACATCCTCCCCCTCTAGGAATGAACTTCCTCCTGGAAGTTTTCAAAGTGGCAGGAAAGGAGTGTTACCCCACCAATTTTTTTTTGTTTTGGTACACCTCATCCTTAAGATTACCTACATGGATATTGTATAGCTTTGTGCTCCCCTTTACCACATATGAAACAAGAACCTTTATACTTAACTTGATTTGACTGCACTCGATTAAGTTGAGATGACTTGGGTTTTTCCACATAAAGGGGTCCCTTAGAAACTTGATGTGTTCCTACTAGACCCACTCCTTTCTCATGGGGCCTGTGATCTATTTGGGTACTCATTACTTGTCCCACCCTTTAGGCAATCCCTAGGTGTGCCTTGTTGACATTTTCCTTTCCAACCTTTTCTTTGTATTTTTTTTTTGGTAGTGCTTGTGACCTTGGATGGAGTCTATGGATTCTTGGTGATTCCTATAAAGTGGCGTTCGAGTCCTATTTGCTACAAATTTTTGCATTTGGAATCTCCTAAGGTAAACCATAGGAGTAACATCTCTTATCCTTGTGATTAGATTTCTAATGGCTTGCTCTAGCTAAAACCTTTCATTTCTAAGATGATTCACTTGTTGCAATAATTCCATGCATCACTCCTTGAACTGAGCACCTATGAGTTCCTGTTGTGCTAATTTATTGTGTTCATCCATATTTCTCTTATGGGTACATTTCCAATAGCCAAATAAGGGTCCTTGCTAGCTCCCTAATTTTCTCCACCATTTTCTCCTACAAGAAGTTGAGGTTGTTTGTCATGATGAGCTTCGACTTTTAGAGGTAACCTCTGTCGAAGAACTTTGGTAATCTCTTGTATCGCATGAAGAATTTGAGAGTTTTGTTATAATGGAGGTCCTTGATGAGAACCCACTAAAGTATGAGGGCTAAGATGGGGTAGAGGTGGTTGTGTGCCTCTTGAATCCTTGCCAAATCGGCATGTTCTCCTAGTCATTCCTATAGAAAAAGGGAATTTTCTAGTCAATCCATTAGCCTCTTAAACCACTATACAAAAATTCAAACATTTCACTTTTATTAGTTACCAATTCCCGACTAAATTTGGTTGACAATCACATTCATTCATAATAATGCATGTACAATATGAATGTACTACCTACATCAAAAGTTTAGAAAAGAATTATATTATAAGGATGATTGGTGCAAAGTTTAACAACCACCATTACTTCATTTATCATAATTTCACTAAGGCATTGCTTAAAGTATGACCTGAAGAACCCACTTCAATATTATCCATATAATCATTCCACTAATTTTAATCCCCTTAAGGAGATACTCACTTGATATCCACATATCTAACCAAGTTTAAGCATTTAGTTCTAAAACTTCCTACCTACTCATATAGGACATGAAAACATGATTGGCCACTCCACTCAATGATGGGTACTTTCAAAATTTTATCATACTAATGATTATTCATTGAAATCTATATCTAAGGAAATCCCAACTTGGTCATCTCTATGTCCAGCTTTGATGGGTCTTTCGTCTATTTACCATGGACCATTATAATTTATTTCATTGAAAGAAACAAACCTAATTTACATACACATTATTAGCATGTTACAATCCTTTTATACTCAAAGTTCTCTTAGTAATAATTATAAGAATAAGATGTAATCAAATACCACTCACACATATGCATCACAAGGCGATAGTTATATAAGTAATAGAATTCCATACATAGAAAAATATTATGAAACAAAGTAGCATGTACTCATGGAAAATCATGAAGAATTCATATATTATGGACTAGTTTAGTCTCAAATGCCCAGTTTAGCCACAACTTGTATTAAAGTGACATTATTTTCATTTACGCCTCATTATCTAAGACAATTATGTATTCTTCCTTTGTATAGGTAGGTGTTGACCTAGGGGTTGTTTTCCCATGAGATGGATTTCTCTTATCATTTTCTTGCTTCAGTCGCTTTATAGCCATAGCTAGGGTTTCCGTATCAGAAATTTCTGGTTCTTCAATTGGTGGCCTCTTCTTAACTCTAATCATGGGTACATCTGCAATCTTTGTCTTCTTGGCTCGTTTCCACATTCGTCTTGTTAACATATCTTCCCACATCTCTAACACCAAGAAATGACATTTCTAAATTAGGTGTAAACTCTTGGCTACAATAGTTAAGACTTCATACTAGACTTATAAATTCACTATTTAAAGGTTTTAAACATCATGCATATTTTACATACTTACAAATAACACATGGTTGAAACACATCCTATATAAGAAATTGGTATCATCAAAAGTATCATGAAAATATTCTTACTCATATGTTGAAATAGTGAGTACACCACCTCCAATACTAGTTTTGAGTAGGTTTATTGGTTAAGAAATATGTATTTTTAGGGAATCATAATTAAAATAAGAAACCCTTTTACTTCTTGTCCACCGAGTGGTGGTCATGAACACCATCTTTCATAGTTCACATAAATGAGATAGAACACCTTAACATTATTGCCTAGGGTTCAATTAAGTAGTTAGAAGTATCTCAACAAGGTGAAAATATTGTATTGACCTTATTCGTTAATTAAACATAGGGAACTCCTATTTGATATTGAATCTTAGGGTTACTACAGAGGATCCAGTCCAAGTCCCTTCACAATGAACTTCCATTATTAGTGTGTACTTCCTTTCAATTATAATAGCTACCCTAGTCTTGTGTAATGTTACATGTAGCATCTAAGTTTTATAATATTTATATCATGAAAAACCTTATGACATGATGCACAAATTTCTTTGAATGTTTTATATTTTCTTCAATGGGTCTCAAAATCCCTTGCCCATTATGGCCTTAGTGTGACTACTAGCTATGGAACCATTTCTAAATCAACCCTCTACTTTTCCTTATTTGATTCAAATATGTACTTTTCCCCCAAGAGTGTGAAAGAATCATAGTTACTCATATTACTTATGAAAATACCAATAACAACAATGTTGATAAAATCCTCAAAACAAGGAGGTTTCAATAAAGCAATGAATAAAATTTCCAATCAAAATCAATCAATGAAATTTTAAATATGACGATAAAACTTTCAACGATGGCCATCATGAAACAATTTAAAAATTCAAACCATAATTCAAATTGAAATAGTCCTTGAGGAAAAAGGACAATTTTGAAATCCAATAGGTCAAATAACTTTAACCATTTCAAACAGTTGAATAGATAATAAAATAAGTAAATAACTAAGTAAATAAAATCAAAATAATGAAATGATAATAAGAATTTAATCAATTGCACAAGTTTCAATAACATAGTCTCTCAATGACTTCAATCAAGTCACCTATGGGCAGAAAAGAAGAATTGGTGGTATTTTTCCTATTTGATGACTAGATTTCCTTTACCTTAGTTTGTATGAGAAGCGACAATTAGGTGTACATCAAGGGGTGTTTTGACTGTTTAACATTGGCCAACCATGAGCACACATTGCTTCAACTTGCAATATTGGTTTGTAAACTTTGAGGATCCCAAACTCCTAATTATTGATCTTTCACTTAAAGTTATCCATAATGTTGCTCAATGTTCAAGATTTGAATTTCTACTAATAATCTATAAGATACAAATTTCATCTATATGACACCAAACCTTCCTATTGTGAGAGACCAAAACAATGCCCGTGAGTTCCCTGCAGCTAGAACTCTAGCTCATATCAAAATGTAATGCCCATAATTTGGTCGAAGGGCAATATGCCACTATTTTTTTTTCATTACATATAGACACTATAGATTTAGAAATCTATATGCTTCAGGTGGCATCACACATGCACACCACCATCAACTCATTACCGAAGTGCAGGGGGTGGGTAAGTCACTAGAAGAAAGGACAGGAATACATGTCATCTTCACATAACTATAAAGAAAATTCCTAATATTCTAGCATTACACTTTAGTTTACCACCAATTGACTAACATTGATTTAAATGATGCCTTTATGATTAATAGGATTGGAAAATTCAATCAATTAGCGTGTTAATAGATTAATCTATAGGGAGAAAATATGGTAACTTGGCCATTTGAACCTTTAACACCATTGATATATACAATATTTTATTGATATATTGACTTGCCTTGAAACTTCTTTTGCAAAGTTACATCTCGACCCTACATACCATTTTAATTGAAGTGAGTAATACAAGAGGGAATAGATTAACGACAATTACTTTAAATCGTTAATCCCACTATCAGAGCAATTCCCAATTGGATGGTAACGTTTCGTGTCCTATATTGTTACCCCAACATATACATCAACAACCACACATCTATTTGCTTGTTTACTTTCAAATTTTTAACTTTATACCATTAAAATCAATGTATAATTATATATGATTATGGACTTGTATACATATTTATTTATTTAATCTTTTATTCTAAAATAAATAAATAAATAAATATTTACAAAAGCATAAATAACTCATTTATTAAAATTACTATTATAATAGAAATATTAATATATATACATAAATTAGATTCCTTATTTTAGTTATTTATTTATTAATTAGACTTCACACTTCATTTCACATATATAAAATACAAATAAGAAAACCTTAACCTACATTTCCTAACTTAAAAAGGAGGATTTATTAAAATAAACAAAAAGAAAACACATATAAAGAAAAGTGCCCATATATGTGATCCAAGTAAATAAAGAAGTTTAAGACTCTTTTTTTTAACTTTTCTCTCATTCCTTTGGAGATAATTAAATTATACGTAGAGACATATCTTTATATCCTTAGTTACTACTGCTATCATCCTACAATATTAAGTTCGATATTATTCATATTCACGTTGCCAGTAGAAGATAGTTGTCATTAAAATGAATGATAATGAATAATAAAGGATAGCGCACATACGGAATTATAAGTATCTTCATTATAATAACCAGATTATTTTTTTTTATTTTTTTTAACGGATGAAGTAAACATTAGTGTTAAATTCTGATGGATATATTTAAGTGTAGTGTACTGAATAATTATCATATCCTATTACTATCAATGAGGATTTAATATTATAAATCTACGCTAAACTAATCCCATAGTGTCATCAATAGCAATTGATTTAATAATGTTTGTTGATACCATACTGTTACTCTACCTTCTGCTTATATAACAAGCAAGAATATGGTTGCACTCTCATACAGAGGTGTTCACAGAGGTGGATTAAATTTATTTATTTTATTTTGACTTGTGAATACTAATTGCATGGTGATTGTCCTGTGACTACTTGAGAAGATAAATTCAAATTGAATGAAGCAACCCAGTAGCCATTTAGTTGTGATCTGATGATGCTATCCACAGACAAGATTACATTTTTTGTTTTCTTTTTCTTCTTTTATCTAGCATTTCCTCCCAGTACTGACTGCAACTTTGAATCTTACGTTAATGTTATTTATTTGATAATAATTCTGTTGTCACTACATGTTTACACACCATGCCAAAAGATAGTCTAGCGCTAACTACAATGCACCTACGTGATCTCCAAGAAACTGATAAGTAACGATTAGCTCTCCTTCTATTTGCCAACAAATAGAATTGAATTCAAAAGTCAATCAGAGTTACGTGTTGATAGAAGGAAAAAGACAAATCATAAAACAAGAGATCAATAGCAAGAGTCCCTTTATTTGGGCGGCTCAAGGGTCTGCCACAGTATGCTAGTCTGATCATCCAATGAAATACGCTAAAACCCAGCACTCAAATTCATCAGGAACAGACGCCACAACACTGAGATAGGAAGCAGAAGACCTTATCAACACACCCTCATGACCTCTCCCTCTCACCTGCTAAACTATTAGTTACTCAACCGAATTTTATTTAAATATCTCTTTGCATGCTATTAGACCCAACACCATTGGCGTCGTCCAGCGTAATTTCTTGGTGTCTCATTCTTGGAAAAATGGCAAGAATTTTGTTCTCTTTAGTTTATACTTGAAAGAGACAATAGGCAGAAAGAGTTGAGCTAGGGCTAAAGAAGAAGACTGATTAATCCACCCAAGATTTTTCTTTTGTTTTCTTTGACATGACTATTAGCATGTATCTTCACTATTATTTTTAATTGATGTTTCCCCTTCGTAGGCTCAAGGGAAGATGGTGATTATGACTGTTGGGTACGTCGAGGACTTGCACAGGGACTAGACTACCAAGGTTGGACTGAGCAACCGCACAGGCTTAAACAAATGGTGATATATTTCTTCATTTTATGTTGTATATGACTTAATCATCACTGTAACAATTGCAACGTTAATGGTTCCATTTCTTAAGGAATCAAATTACCTTGGTTGGCGGGTGAACATGTATACTATCTCACCTTCCTCACCATCCTCCAAATTTTCTCCCAAATACTCAATGATATAGATCTAGTAGAGCTATACTATTGTCCTAATTGAAAGCCTTCACATACAGAAATTTGGTAGAGGACAATGACCCCTTTTTTTCTTTGGTTTATTTTTATCCCACAATTTTTTTTCTATCCATTTCATCGATGTATTTACTTATCACTATTGTTCACCTTCTGCTATGTTTTATGCATCCCTACCCACTTCGTCCATGAATGAACATTGAGCAGTTGAGTGTCCTTCAGTATATGCACGCAAAATACTAGACCTATGAGAGATATAATGATATCCTTGGGTTTATATATAAGAAGGGGGGCTCATTAAACCTACTCCTTATTTTCCCTTGGTACAGAGCACTAACAACACAATTAACTGTGTGAAAGGAATATATAGATCCGCTCTCTAACCTAAGTAGTTAAACTATGGGCTGTATTAAAGAGATGCTACAGATTTATTTTATTTTCTTTCCTTCCTTCAAAGATTAGACTCTTATAACAAATGAATTAAAGATGCCAGATGGGTATAAAAGTTTTGTCACTCTAAATGCCTCTCTAATCTTACTATTTTAGGAAATAGACTTTATATTCTTAACTCTATTCCTCATGTAATAGAGAGTTAACTTCTTAGGATAGGAAATGCATATTTACAGATGGAAATACATTTTTAACAAACTTACACTTGAAATTATTCTAAAATAAATTACTACTTGTATTCCTACTACATGAGATCTCTTTTAACATGTTACATGTAGCTCCTACAAGATTCATACTGTATTTCTCAAGCTATAACATAATGTAGAAGTTTCCCTTCTTATTTTATTTCTAAAGTCGAATAATAGTTACTATGTCAAAACCAAGTATTCATTTCTTTCTTTTCTGTATCAAAGAAAATATTTCATTCTTAATGTCAAAAGAAGAGCACAATAATATAGATGAATAACATGATACAAATTTTACATGGATTTTCCACCCATTGAACAATAAAACACCCAAAAATACATATTGTACATGTATTCACATATTTCCTTCTTTTGATTTTTTTCCAAAGGGTGGAATGCTATACTAAGATTGCCATTTGAATAAAAATAGGCAGATTAAGATTACCACATACTAATTATATAACATTTTTAATACACAATCTTTACATTACATCTCCAAAAGTTCATCAAGAAACTTTAATGACAACTACAACCTTTTCATCAAATTTGCAAATACACAACTAATATGATTTCTTCAAAATCTGCATGTATCCCAAATCTTCCAACCTACACAAGGAACACAATACTTTTCCATAGCCAAGGAAGTGCTCACCTCCCAACCTTTGGTTGGAAAACCAACCACCCCTGAGCTAGGAGGCAACCAAGGGAACCAGGTACAAGCAAACCCAAGCAAAACAGTATTTACACACAACATGATACACATAAGATTATTTTCACACCCACCAAAGGGATTTTCACATAACTTTAGGATTCCATCAAGAATCCAAAGTGGGGGATGGGGGTGGACTACGCACTCCATATGGGGACTTATAATAATAGCAACAAGAACAAGTCAATATCATACTCCCATCATTTCACATGCTATCCTTCTTTAATATCTTCTCTTTCTCTGAAACCCATACCACCAAAACCATTTCTACCATTTCACAATTACATATGGGTACTCATACCCTTTTTGAGCCTCTCCTCTTAAGGAGGGATTAAACTTCCCCATGGAGGTTCCTACTCCATACCATCCCCAACAAGGGATGCTCTTCCCAACTTGGGTGAGCCTATCCCTACACAACCCTTTTTTCCCATAACACATAATACATCAAAAACACAAGAAGATATGCTCCAAGAGCAATTTGAAATAAACATACAAATCAAACACAATAGATAAAATTTCAAGCACATCTTTTCACCTACACATATAATCTTTCAAATACAAACATGAAGAAGTAGAAAACAAAAGTGGTGAATCTACCTTAAAACCAAGCTCAAGGAAAGATGGGTTGAGGATCCACACAACTCCTCTTCTTCCAAGCTTTTTCTTCAAACTCCTCACTCCCCCAAAATTCAACCAAAATCAAGAATGCAAAAGAATCCCCTAACCCTTGTTTTGAGTTTGCTTTATAGAAACTCAAGTTTTAATTCCTTTGAATAGGGAGCTGACATTTGTCAACCTTCCATTCACCCTCCTAGGCACACTCACCCATGTGTTCTCACACATGTGTGAGGACTTGGGAGACTTCCAAGACAACATGGAGAAGTGGGATTGGAAAGGGACTAGTCCCCATCCCACTTTCCAAACCTTATTTTCGTCAAACCTCTTTAAGGCCTCAAAAAGAGTGCCCTATCTTGAGACTGACCCATGATTTTGAGCTAAAAAGGTACCTAACCCATAGGTACCTACCCTAGGGACCTTAAACCCATAAAACACTTAAAAAATATCACTTTTCAATCCCCAAAAAGTGCCTAAAAGTTCAAATCCGATTTTGTCCACTTGGATAGACAACTCACCTCCTGGATGGACTGACGTGGCAATAAAAACCAAATTAAAAACATTCACAAATAACATCAATAATTACATGATGGAACTATAGTCCCTTCATATGGACTTTAGCTCGGTTTCACTGGTTAATTTACATAGGATTCCCAAGAGTTGCCTCCAATTTCCATTGGCCATGGAAATGTATTTACACTGTAACGCCTACCGCAAAACCCCTAATGGAACTAATAACAATCTAAACATTTTTTAAAAAGATCATATAATAAATATACGGTTATTATAACAATGTATTAAGCTATCACTAATTCCATTGGGGTACACATAAGTGACATTACTATCTAAATCCCATAACAACGATAATAGATTAAACCATAATTAAACAATTACATAAATCTATTCATTACCATTTCATCATTTAAAATATCTATTAAACAATAACCGTATTCATAACATATGTACATATGACAATGAAAGATACTATAAAGATATGAGGCATTTACATTACCACAGAAATAACACAACTTAATACAACTATTACAAATGATCGTTCCTAAATAAATACATGGCCTGAATATATATTACATCCAAATGATAGTAAAATACAACTGTCTGAAAATACATCTCAACAACCACATATACAATTTACAACAAGGTCATCCCAACACATGTGGGAGACAATACATTAATGAATACATTACATCTGAAGTATAACATACATCTGGTACAAAGAATTACTGGATCATCAACATCTTCCAAAACCCTGCAATAAAAGATACATCTGCAACAGAAAAGGGAACCCAACGGGGTGCGAAGCACATTCCACCCAACCACCCCCGTGCTGGGAGTAGACAAGGAAGGATCCCCGACCAAGCACGCCTAATAGTAACACAATACTAACTCCCGACAGACAACTTAACATCAAAGACCACCTAGAGAACTCACAACAACAAATCAAAAAGGCACAACAACAAATCACTTCTGAACATAACAATAAAACACCTTTCCAAATTACAACTAGTCACACTCACAACATCAATGAAACTCAAGGCATAATAACAAAGACTTCTTCCAACAATAACCAAAGAGAAATCAATAAATCACTTAACCACTATAGACACAATATCACTTAACAACTACAATCACAAAGTTTCTTAACAACTACAAACACAATATCACTTAACACTACAATCACAACATCACTTAACACGAGGTTACAATGCTTCCAGAGAACAATGATCATGTACATCACACAATAACTGATTGACTATTGACATAGGAAGAGTGTCATGCATAAATTGCCATGAGTTACCCTGGCTCAACCTTCCTAGGCTACCGGACCCCCATCCAGGGTTACCCTGGCTTGCCTCTACCGGTCGTCGGACCCTCACACAAAACTATGCATCCCATCTCATCTCGAGCCTTATCATTCACTTGCTTCACGAGAGAGACATTCTTTATCTTTATTAGTGTGAAAGATCCCCATTAATTCTTTTAGATTATCACTTAGTTAAACTCTAGGTGAGTTACCCTGGCACCCCTTTGTGTGCCGAACCCCCACAAAGAGCCACTCTCCTATTGACAACACACAAGGTACAATACCACAATAGGTAACTAGACAACATAACCTCTCCAATCCAAGGAGGAAACAAAACAAGGAACTAACTCCAAACACTGGAGGAAACCAAATACAAAAACACACTCCTTCCAAAGGAGTTACAAATCTCATTACCCTCTCCTATTTCCCAGGAGGCACAAATCCCCGTTCGTGGAAACTGGGTATAACATAATGGTACAACTCTACACCATTCCCAAGGTGATGCACAAATTGAACCTCTACATAAAACATCCCACTCTATAGAACTTCTCTGGAAGACTTACATAGACCCTTAACCCTATTTGCCCGACATGGAGAATAAAAGAAACATGATAGAAAAACATTCCATTTCTGGAAGTCCTTAACAATAACTTAAACTCTTACGAAAGGTAAGGTAAACCTAGGGTTTTCCCATACGACACAATAAAACAATGAAGAGAATACCACAATAGACTTAATGAATAACCTCAAGAAAATAATTACTTAAAAACAACTCCATATAAAAATATTTCCAAACCTCAATAATTTCATCAAACAAATAAATCAACAATTCGAGGTTATTCGATTCAAAACAAAACACATCGTTTAATTCAAATTCGCACAATTACACTATAACATCATATCTTTTAATTTTAACTATTCGATTCAATTCCAAGCACAAAATCAATTAAAATTTGCACAACTACATTAATCATTGCAATTTTCTCAAAATTATGTTTTTACCTCACAAACACAAATGTTCATATATATATAAAAATAATCATTTAATAAAATTAATATAATCATATTACAAAAAAATTATTTTATAAAAAAAAATTCGAATTAAATCACATTTGAATATTATATAATTAAAAATTGAATTAAATCTCAATAAATAAATATATATATATGTATATATTAAATAATATATATTAAATATATATTAAATAATATATAATATATATATATATATTTATATAAACTAAATATTAATAAAAACAAAATGTACTAAATAAAAACTAAATAAAATAAAAATAAATTAAAAAGAAGTTAAAACTGCCACCGCAGTTATGGGTGTTGCGCACCTCCCAAGGGGAGGCCGCAGTCCCCATGACTGCGTACAGCAGTCAGTGACTGCTGTGCGCAGTCTGTGGACTGCGCACAGTACCTTGGTGGGTGGTACGGCTCTGGCCGTCCACTCACCCCAACCAAACATAATAATTTTATTTTATATATATATTTTTTTTAAGTTTATATTTATAAAAAGGTACAAGCAAATACGGATTCCGAAGTGATATAAATTTTATTCGTAGTACCAAATACGAATCCTCAATATATTTTTATATATATATATAAAATATATATATCTATATTACTTATTTATTCTATTAATTTTATTGTATCCACACAATCAATAATAACGTGAAATTCAAAGACCAGGGTATTCTATTCATTCTGAAACACAACCAGAAACTAGTAAAATGTAATTATGAGTAAATATATATGCCTATATTTATCTTTGTTTATATATATATATATATATATATAATTTTTCGAGAATAACTCCTAATCAAATATCTATGCAGTGCAAAGGTCTGCAACTATGTAACTTATAAAATAACAAAATCCATAAATATGAATTAAGCATATATTTATTTATTTATTTTGTATAAACATATATTTAAATCTATAAATATATACATATATATTTAAACAAAATTTATGACAAAGAAATAAGAACCTTCAGATTTTCATACGAGATAGAAAATAAAACAGACAATCAATTCAATCAGTAATACGCATAATTTTATTCCAACATTAAGTTTCACAATTATATGGAAGAATTATTGAAGATTCTACTATAGTCTTCCTACCAAGTAATCCAAGGGTTTTAATCTGAGCAAGTTTTCAAACCACAAAACTTCATTCAATCAATCTTCGAAAACCTAGCAACCAGATTTGTTACAAAACAATGAAATATTAACAACTTAAAAGGGAAATACCTGGAGTCCTTTGTCTGAAGAAGAATCCCTTCTGTAACCTCCTCTCGAATTCCTCCTCCAGTTCCTTCTCGATCGCCTCCTGCAGCTCTCTTTTCGAATCTATCTATCTTCAAATCAATTATTTTCCCAGAATTTTTTTTTCAACAAAATTCTTTTCTTTTCTTTTCTTTATTTCCAGATCCCAAAACAAAGAGAAAACTTTTGTGTGTGAATAAATCTCTCATAAAAATAATAAATCAAAAATAAAGATTCAATAAAGCTCTTTTGCTTTCTTTTCTCAAAAATCCTCCCTCTTATTGGTCCTTTTCCCAGCTTTTAAAAGCACAACTTATCTACAATTTTAATTAAAATAATTTATTTAATTCAGATATTATCCTCACATGATTTTCTAATTTAATATTAATAAAAAGATAATATCTAATTATTCTCAACAATATTAATTTAATTTAATTTCTTGCACTTTAATTAATTAAATACCTTTTTAATTTACAATATATTTAAATTTAACATTTTTCTAACTCGCAATTAAATCAAAACAACAAGACAACTTTAATTAATTATCTTATCAAATAAGATTAATTAATTAAACACTAACCATAAATTAAATAAAAACTCAACAATTAACTACACAATCAACGAAGACAAAGCGGTCCAAGACACAACAACATACAACGGGCGGCGGACTTGGGAATGGCGAGGGGACACTTCCAAACCTACTCCCTTTTTTCAACATTTTTTCCATTGGGTTAATTTTATTGCTCGCCCTGTCCTGCCGAAGCAGGTGGAATCAAGACTTATTCCTGCAATCCTACATCCAAATAAACATCAAGTAGCACATGTATATATATAATCAATCATCCTATCATGAGAAGGAATTGTAGTGTAGCAGGGCACTCATGAATGAGTGATGCTACACTGTCCTCTCACCTACTCTATTCGCAATCCGCGATATCAATGGCGAACTAACATTTCTAACCAAATTGATCATAAGATAACATGATACTTAACTCTTGCATCATTACTAATTATTAAACCATTGCATTATAAATAATCTTGAATTTAACATTTTTTCAACATTTTACCCATTAGGTTAATTTATTGCTCGCCCTGTCCTGCCGAAGCAGGTGGAAACGAGACTTATTCTTGCAATCCTGCATCCAAATAAACATCAAGTAGCACATGTATATATATAATCAAACATCCTATCGTGAGAAGGAATTGCAGTGTAGCAGGGCACTCGTGAACGAGTGATGCTACACTGTCCTCTCACCTACTCTATTCTAACAATTACAATATCAATGACGAACTAACATTTCTAACCAAATTGATCATAAGATAACATGATACTTAACTACTGCATCATAACTAATTATTAAACCATTGCATTATAAAATAATACTGAATTCAAATAACATGCTCACCATAGAATCATCACATCGACATATAAAACATTAATGAAAAACTATTTGAATAAACAATAATCCAATCAACACACAAAGTATCATAAATCATACTAATAATGTCACAAGAAGCAAACAACTAAACTATGCATCCGCACACACCAAATCGGTGAATCAATCATCATCACAACACAATATCACACTAATAACATATAAAAAGTATCAAATAGTATCCAAAAGTATCAAAGAAACATGGGGGTATTACAAGTTGTGTTCTTTTCAATCGAGGAGAATGATGTGGGACTTCGATGGGGTTACTGCCTGTCATGTGTCTCACTTTTGGGATGTTTTGATTTTTGCCTAAAATCACTACTTTTAGAAAAAAAACTAATGATTTAAGTCTTGAGAGGTTCTAGCTAAAGGGTTTTAATTGAAGAGGGATAGATAAGACCCCCTTAGATCAAACCCCCTTGGATAGAACCCCTATAGTATTAAATCATACCCACAATGGAGTCTCCTTCACAGCTATCAAAATGCTGGAAAAAAACCACTTTTTCTTTAACTTTTGAGGGATTAAATAACATCATTTAAAAATTATATTTTTCAATATTTTAGCCCTTGAAACTAGCTTTCCAACAAGTATAGGTTTGATATATTTTCATTTTATCGTGTATTTCATTTTCAATTTTTACTAAACATAGGGTTTTCTCTGAAAATCAAGCTCTTTGTTGTGTAGAGGTGGAAAAATAGTAAACCATTGTAAAAAAATTTTAAAAAATACCCATTCCCTAGATATTTATTTCCTTGTTTCACCCAAAAAGAAAATTTTGATTTCAATACATACACAAAAATTTAGATTGTATGACACACATGTATGTCTAAATTATAGTTACATTGACTTCAAAAATTAATTTTTAAAAAAATATGCAACAAAAAATTATGAAAAAATATTCTTTCCCTAGATATTGATGTTGAGAATCTATATTCCAAAAATTAGAATTTAATCCTTTATAGAAAAAAATTTATGTTGTACGACACAAATGTTACTTTCTAAAAATGTTGTTTTCTGTCTAAAAATAGTTATTAAAGGAGATGTTGAAAGATTCGTGATTTATTTCAAAAAATTTGAAAAAAATTATGTTTAGAATCTGCACACAAATTTCCACAAATCACTAGTTCACAGCATCTTCAAATTCTTTATGGTTTAGCTGCTATAAGTCTCAGAAGCTGAATATTTAGTTAAAAATATTGATGTAAATGTCCATCTTGGGCAAAAAGTGAGACATAGTATTGTGATTTCACCTGACAGTCATAACTTTTGACTTGGATGTCTGTTTGGGCTGAAATTTTACAAGTGGCTTCATTATGACAAGTTTTTTGGATTCCCAACAAAACCCAACTTAGTTGGGTGCCATGTCAACATTTTTTTCCCAATTCAAATTGTTTCATCTAGGCCCTCAAAATCAACTTTTTGTGTTTTTTTCGAGTTTTTAGAAAATTGTTTTCTTTAATAACTCAAAAATCATGTTTCCAATTTTGAATGTAAGTTGACAATTCATGTAACCTTAGTTTTAGGATTTTTTTAGGAAAGATATGGGCTCAAAGGGATATGTATGAAAAATTACCAAAAATGGCAAAATCTAACAACTATCGAAAAAAGCCAAAGAGGTAATTTTTGGGTTTTTTGTTTTTTTCAATTTTTTATATATTAGGGTGTTTTCTTTCATTGTAGCAGTAGAGTTTGAGAATAGAAGATTTTAATTTTCAATCAAACTATGGCTTTCTGGTTCTCGTTAATTAGATAATTCTTTAATTCTATTGAATGTGTTCTTGATTGCATCATCTCTTGTATGAAAGGAACCCTAAGGGTCTTCTAGATTTGGTATAGGTACCTATGAAAGATAGAGTAAGTGATGATGGGGAAGCATTTGTAAAACAACTTCAACAGTTTCAACAAGACGTGGGACAAAAGTTGCAGTATAGTAATGAGAGGTACAAGACTACTATGGATGCTAGTAGACGACATCATATATTCAATGAAGGTGACTTAATGATGGTATATTTGAGAAGAGAGAAATTTCCTACATGAACATACCACAAGTTGAAGTACAGGAAAATTAGTCCTTGCAGAATTACAAAGAAGATCAATGATAATGCCTATGAGGTTAGTTTACTAGAAAAATTAGATATTTCTCTTGTGTTTATAAATGTTTCCAATTTATATGCATTCCATGGAGAGGGTCATGATGAAGACAGTGGAAAAGAAGTGGTTTGGAACCATCAAATTCCACATAGGAAGGCAAAGATTGCATAGATTATGGATAAGAAAACTACCTCCACTCAATAAGGTCAATACAACAGGTATTTAGTATAGTGGGGCGGATTACCAGCAATAGATAATAAATGGATTCCAAAGTGGGAAGTGAAGAAGTTGGATAAAGGAAAGTGGCAACAGTTTGAAGACAACAACTTGTAGGAGCTGCGCTCTTTTCAACTAGAGGAGAATGATGCAAGGACTTCCGACAGTCATAACTTTTGACTCAGATGTCCGTTTAGGCTGAAATTTTATAGGCGGCTTCGTTATGAGGAATTGTGTGGATTACCATTAAAGTTTGTGGGCCATCTCGACATATTTTTCAAGGCCAAAGGATGCGTGATGAAGGCAGTGGACAAGAAGTGGCTTGGCACAATCAAAATCCACATAAGAAGGAAAAGATTGCACAAATTCTAGAGAAGAAAACTACATCCACTCGAGAAGGTTAATACAAGTATTTGGTACAGTGGGACAGATTACCCACAATAGATAACAAATGGATTCCAGAGTGGGAAGTGAAGAAGTTGGATCAAGGAAAATGGTAATAACTTTTGACGGTCATAACTTTTGACTTGGATATCCATTTGGGCTGAAAGTTTACAGACAACTTCATTATGAGGAGTTGTATGGATTACCAATCAAACCCAACTTATTTGGGGGTCATCTCAACATTTTTTTGGGGCCAAATTCTTTCATCTGGGCCCTCAAAATCAACTTTTTATATTTATTCAAGTTTTTAGAAAATTGTTTTCTTTAATAACTTGGAAATCATGTTTCCAATTTCAAATGTAAGTTGAAAATTCATGTCACCTTAGTTTTAGGAAGTTTTTAAGAAAAATATAGGCTCAAAGGGTTATGTATGCAAAATTACCAAAAATGGCAAAATTTGACAATTGTTGAAAAACTGCCATAAAAGGTAATTTTTGGAGTTTTTAGATAAAGGGTGTTTTCTTTCATTGTAGCAGTAGATTAGGAGAATAGAAGAATTTAATTTTCAATCAAAATTTGGCTTTCTAGTTATTGTTAATTAAATAATGCTTTAATTCTATTGAATGTGTTCTTGGCTATCCTAAGGGTGTTCTAAATTTGGTAAAACTACCTATGAAAGATAGAGTCGGTGATAATGGGGAAGCATTTGTTGAACAACTTCAACAGTTGTAGCAAGACACGACACAAAAGTTGGACAGTAATGAGAGGTACAAGACTACTGTGGATGCTAGTAGGTGACATCAAATTTTCAATGAAGGTGACTTAGTGATGGTATATTTGAGAAGAGAGATGTCCTATAGGAACATACCACAAGATGAAGTCTAGGAAAATTGGTCCTTGCAGAATTGCAAAGAAGATCAATGATAATGCCCATGAGGTCAGTTTACCAAAAAAATTAGATATTTCTCTTGTGTTTAATGTTTTTTATTTATATGCATTCTATGGAGAGGGTCATGATGAAGATAATGGACAAAAAGTGGCTTGGCACCATCAAATTCCACATAAGAAGGAAAAGATTGCACAAATTATGGATAAGAAAACTACATCCACTTGACAAGGTCAATAAAACAGGTATTTGGTACAGTGTGATGGATTATCAACAATAGTTAACACATGGATTCTAGAGTGGGAAGCAAAGAAGTTGGATCAAGGTAAGTGGCAATAGTTTGAAGACAATAACTTGGAGTTGTGTTATTTTCAACCAAAGGATAATGATGTAGAGACTTCCAATGGTCATAACTTTTGACTCAGATGTCTGTTTGGGCTGAAATTTTATAGGTGGATCTGTTATGAGGAATTGTGTGGATTGCCAATCGAGCCCAAATTTGTTGAGGGCCATCTCGACATGTTTTTGGGGATAAATTCTTTCATCTAGGACCTCAAAATCAACTTTTTGTGTTTTTTTTGAGTTTTTAGAAAAAAAATTTCTTTAATAACTTGGAAATCATGTTTCCAATTTCGAATGTAAGTTGACAATTCATGTAACTTTAGTTTTAGAAAGTTTATCAAAAAAATATGGACTCAAAGGGATATGTATGCAAAATTACCAAAAATGACAAAATCTGACAATTGCTGAAAATTGTCAAAAAAGGTATTTTTTGTATTTGTTTGGTTTTTTCTAGTTTTTAGATATAAGGCCATTTTCTTTCATTGTAGTAGTAGAGTTGGAGAATAGAAGAATTTAATATTCAATAAAAGTCGGGCTTTCTAGTTCTCGTTAATTAAATAATGCTTTAATTCTATTGAATGTGTTCTTGGTTGCATCAGTAGTATATAATGAACCAATTTCCATCTTCTATGATAATACAAGTGCTATCAATATTTCAAAGAAATGGGTAATTCATTCAAGGATAAAAATATATCAATTTGACATCACTTTCTAAGAGAGAAGGTTATAGAGAATGAAGTAAAGCTTGAGTATGTGCCTACAAAGGATCAAGTTGTTGATATAAACACTAAGGCTCTTCCTAAGGATGCATTTGAGTATCTCCGGAAGAAGTTGGGAGTCATTTCCCTTCCTTATTTTCTCTAGATGTATAAGGAGATGCATCAATCTAGTGAATTTCAAGATCTATTTTTTTGTTTGGACTAATGTTGGAGGCTACCTCTTAGGGGAGTAGGTAGTGACATTGTTGGTTGTTGCAATTAGGGGGAGTAAGTGTTGTCATTGTGCAATAGTTGTTGATTGGTGTATTATGGTGTGTGCTCCTAAGGGGGAGTATGCGGAGCAATAAAGGAAAGGAAGTTGCAAAGTAGTGGTGAACAGTATGATTAATGTCAAAGGAAGAATAAATGATGCAAATACTTTCTCCTTTGCCATTGATGTCAAAGGGGAGAATGAGACATGTGAAAAAGATATGTTATTAAAGGGGGAGAGAGTGTAATGAGTTAATTGTGCAAAGGGGAGAAAAGAGAAAAGGAAATAGGCATGAAGTAGAGCTATTGCGTCTTTGATTTTTTTTCACATCATGTGTTGCCATCAATGACAAAGGGGGAGATTGTTGCAAGTATGAGCAGATAGGTGTTGTCATTGGTGTCAACAAGCTTGTGTTGTTGTCATAGATGAGTAGAAGATTGTTGCAAGAGTATGTTGGTGTTATCCATGTTTTGATTAGTTGCATTATGTTGTCACTAGTAAGCTACTGATGAGAACCTATAGTGTTGCTTTGATAAGATCTTGTCTATGGATATATAATTGAGTTGCTATGTT